>JARYGA010030301.1:0-38260 GCA_030545235.1 Helianthus tuberosus
CACTTTACCACAGTTATCACACTTTCCATTTCTACATCTCCCAGTATGATGACGTCGACAATTGTCGCACTTAGGTAGTTTACCCATGTACTATTTTCCCTTTTTGGCATTGTTGTTGCTTTTCACCCGAGTACCCTTCTTGAAGTTTGCGAACTTCCACTTGTTATCTCCAGATGGCTCCAGAGGAGTCTCCTTCTTCTCTTTAGAGATTTTAATGGCTGTAAGTTACTAACGGTCATCAGGACTTCTTCTCCTCAAGACTCGGGCGTATTTGTTATAAGGAAGCCGTTGAACCCAAAAGACTTGGTCCTCAACGTTCGAGTGGGAATATTCGCTGGATCCCGAAAGTTTAGGATAGTTTGTTACATTATCTTTACTATAAATAGATGGGGGCGGATCAATTTAAGGCACGAAATTTTACACTTACACTCTCGAACACTTTTACTCTCTAGATCACCGCAAACACCACACTTAAACACTTGTATTCAAATTACATTGTAACACATAGTCGATCCGCACCACATCCTGCACTGTATCCTGATATTTGAAGCAATAAGAAGAACAAGGCAGCTGTGATTGTCAGCTCCCGAGGTTTTATGCCGGCGATCTAGATTGATCAAGGGCTTTCCTCGTACATCACGTGTCAACCTTTACTTTTTTGTTCATTGTTTAATCATTGATACAGCTCTATATCCCGGGCTGTATCCTGAAACTGTTTTCATATCTAATTTGGCCAATACATTTTTCACATATAATTTTAGCACACTACCTCACTTAACTAATTTGATCATTTAATTGCTTAGGTAATTTTTGACCAAAACAGAAGTGATATCCATCGGAGATACATTCATTCTCTTCAGAGTCTCTAGTTGGATTATATTGACGGAGCTGCCATTATCAACCAATATCCTGCGTACAAAATGGTTAGCCACATATAACGTTATTACAAGAGCATCATGATGAGGATCCTGAACAGTATCCCTGTCATCAGCATTAAATGTGATCACTTTGTCAGTTGTGAGAGTAGTCATCCTGACAGGTTTGTCTCCTCTTTCAGCCTTAGCTTCCTTTGCATGTCTCTTCGCCGCCGAATACGAAGTCCCACAAATATCGGATCCTCCCAAAATGAAGTTGATTATCTTGGCATCCGCGGGAGGTGAGGCTGCTCGTTCAGGATCCTTCTCAGTATCCTGACCCTTCTTCTTTCTTCCTAAGAGGTCTTTCAGATACCCCTTGCTCAGAAGATAGCTTATTTCTTTCCTTAGGGCAATGCAATCCTCAGTCATATGTCCGAAATCTTCGTGGAAGGCACACCATTTTGATTTATTTTTCCAATCAGCTTTTTGTTGATTCTTTCGAGGCCACCTAGCCTTGTCTCCTAAACCCTTCATGGCATACATCAATTCAGGAATGTTAACAGAAAAGCAATATTCAGATAATTCAGGATATTCTTCAGGATTCTCGTCTTCGATAGCGTTCACTTTCTTATTTTCATTTCTACCATATGGCTTAGGGCGATATGGCTTAAATGAGGATTCCGAATTCCTGTTAGTTGTCTCATAGGTGTTGGATGAGTTCATCCTCTCTTGCATCTTTCTATCATCCTCCAATCGAATATATCTTAGGGCCCTGTTTCGAGCTTCGTCCAAGTTCCTGCATGGGTTCATTACAAGGTCTTGGTAAAATTGAGAATCTTTTTGCAGCCCCATCTTGAAAGCTTGCACAGCTGTTTCAACATCAAGATGCGGAATGTCTAAAGATTCCCGGCTGAACTTGTTCACATAATCCCTTAGGGATTCTTGCGGCCCCTGTGTTATCCTGTAAAGGTCACTTGTTAGTTTTTCAAAGCTTCTACTACAAGAAAACTGACTGTTGAATAAATTCACAAGGTGATTAAATGATGTAATCGAATGAGGAGGAACATTTAGGAGCCATTTCAAGGCTGATCCTGTTAAGGTAGAACCAAAACCCTTGCACAAGCAAGCTTCCTTGAGCTCCGGAGGGATAGGATTAATCTCCATTCTCTCCCTATACTGGGCAATATGCTCTTCAGGATCCGTAGTTCCATCATAAAGCTTCATGTTGGGGGTTTGAAATCTCTTTGGAATCTCAGCATCACAGATAGGATATGCAAAGCGAGATATCCTGTGGCTGTCTTGGGACACTTCCGGGATTGGCTGGACCACTCCAGGCACGCTGGATATCATGTCCTTCAACTTCTGAAGCTCCCTAGTAAATGCTGATGTTACACCTGTATCCTGCAAAGATCCACTATTGTTAGCAGCACGAGTATTATTATTATTTAACACATTACCCATCTGAGGATTCTGCCCATATCCTGAAGCATATCCTGAGCTCCTCACGGTTGACATCCTGACCGAGGAGGGTATTTCAGGGGTATGATTCTGAGGAAGGCTAGGCACAATATTCCCCCTGTTATCCTCAGTGTACACAGCCGAACTGAAGTTCAAAGTTCTGGGTTGTAGTGGAGTGACGATATCCTCGGCAGATCTGCTTGAGTCGGACTTCAGGAGTTGTATTTCCCTTAACAGCATTTGGTTTGTTTCCTGTTGCTGCCTCATTTGTTCCTGCACACTTCCAAATAAGGTTAAAATTTCATCATTAGAAGCTAAAATCGGAGCAGATTCCTGAATACTCCGAGTAGGGATAATATCCCGAGGTTGTGAAGAAGATTGCATCCTTGGAGGAGGTGGTGGAAGCACCGGACCAGTAGTAGCAGAAGTTGTAGCAGACACAGTGGAGGAGCTCATGTTTGATCTTGAGGCCATTGTAAACAATGTGCCAAAAAGTTTTGAAAATAGAAAACCGATTAACGATTTCACAAAGATTTTTAGTAAAGAGAGCACCACTTGCCCCACGGTGGGCGCCAAATTGTTTTGGTCAAAAATTACCGAAGCAATTAAGTGATCAAATTAGTTAAGTGAGGTAGTGTGCTAAGAAGTGTGTTAAAAATATGCTGGTTAAGTTGTTTAGAAAAACAGTATTCAGGATACGGCTCAGGATATTGAGCTGTATCTATGATCAAACAATGAGCAAAAAGTAAAAGGAATGACACGAGATATACGAGGAAAGCCCTTGATCAATCTAGATCGCCGGCATAAAACCTCGGGAGCTGACAATCGCAGCTGCCTTGTTCTTCTTATTGCTTTAAACTTCAGAATACAGTGCAGGATATTGACCAGATCGCTAAGTGTTACAATGCTTTTGTGCGAGAGTGAAAATTGCTAGAGAGCAAGTGTTAGAGTGTTGAGAGTGTTTTTGTGATGTCCTATTTGATCTGGTATACCCACCTATTTATAGTAACAAATTACAAACGATAATTCCTATAAATATGGGATACTCCGAATATTCCATTGTAAACGTTGTAGACCGAGTTATGCGGTATCAACGTCTTTATTAAAACGACTTGGACCGAGTCTTCCGCGAAATGATTCCTTGTGAACGTTGCTAGCTTCCAATCCACGTACCTGCACATAATCCGTTAGTGATCCTGAGGATACCATTCAGGATGTTACCAATATCCTAAATCAGCATCCCGGATTCGAACAGATATCATATAACCAAGATATAATCCAACATATTTCTCAGGATATGAGCTCAGAATTTCGCCCATAACAATTATCAATACACAAGTGTAAATCAATGGTCATGATTTGATCATGAAAATACACTAGAGTATTTTATAATTTGATGATGTAAATCAATGACTAGGAGTTGTTCACTTAGTTCACAAATGCCACACCCCAACCGATGGCGGAAATATCGGAGTGAGACGAAAATGAGATTGCAAGAGACTTCAAAAAACTATTGTGACAATATTTAATAAAATCAAAACTTTCATTTCATTGCTAAATTCAAGTATACACGTTTTGAAGCAAATACAACAACTTAATAAAAAAACTGTTGGAGCATACGTCTGTCGACTTCGTCTTGTATCGAGTCTAGTATTAGAATTATTAGATCAGGGCATGTTGTACGAGGAAAATAGGAGGTTTTGAGTGCGATTGAGCTAATTCCGCTTGAATGAGCTAATTCCGTTTGAAAGAGACATGTGCAGTTTCAAGCGAAATTAACTTGGTTAATTCCGTTTGAAAAGGCAACTGCCACTTTCAAACGAAATCAGCTCATCTATAAATAGCCTCCAAGCGAAATCAGTTGTAACATTTTGATGTTTCCGGTACCGAGGTGCTGCCGATATGTCTAATGATCTGAAACTTGTTAAGTCAATAATACAAGACGTTTAAGAATGAAACAAGCTGTTTTCCAAGTCAATTCATCTGTTTCCGCCTCTTGAATTGATAAGAACTCTTCTGATTGACTCGTTTGGGTTACAAAACGATCCTACAAGTGGTATCAGAGCTCAGGGGGAGAGTTCTTGCCAAAACAGTCATAATTTCTGACTTCTACACCTTCTTTTACAAAATTCACAAGTTTTTACGGTCAAAATGGTCTGAATTTCACACATTATAAGCGAAACAGTGTTTTAACGAATCCTTGAAAGAATTGGACATTAATTCGATCTAAAATTGGTAAAAAAACGTAATTCCGTTTGAAAATCAGATCGAAAAAGATGACGTCAGCAGCATTTCAAACGAGATTATCACTTGATTCCGCTTGAAATCGCTATTCCGTTTGAAAAATGCACCTAATTCCGCTTGAAAAAGCTTATTTCGTTTCAGGGTGTAATTCCGTTTGAGAAGTTTCAAGCGAAATTAGTTAATTTCGCTCCAAAGTGTTATTCCGTTTGAGACATTCCAAACGAAATCAGTTAATTTCGTTTCAAAGGAGTATTCCGTTTGAAAGGTGATTCCGTTTAAGAGGGAATTCCGTTTGAAAAGTGATATCATTTGAAAGTTAATTCCGTTTGAGTTTGGTATTCCGTTTGAAACTGAGTTTTTGAAACTTGTGCTTGAGAAACAACTTTTCGAAACATGGAAGAGGAATTCTACAATGCGTTTGCTACTCCAGTCGCACCAGTTACAGCTGCTGAAACATTGTACAGTGAGAATGAAACGGGAACTCATCAAAAACCGCCAAAGCTTATGTACATTGAAGATTTTAAAGAATGGCAGAATCGATTTGTGAACTGGGTGCAAGCTTATAAATTTGACGCATGGTGTTCATTGGAGAAAGATTACGAAAAACCGAAAAATGAACGTGGGCTTGAAAAGGGTTCCAGTGACTTTTCAGAGATTGATAAATTGAAGTATACAAATGAAAAAATGATGATTAGTATTCTTCAACAAGAAATTAAAGAAGATATCTTTGTTTTGCTCCAACATGAGGGTACTACTAGGTCGATTTGAAATGCTTTGATTCAAAAGTTTAAAGGAAGTGCAGATATGATCAAAAACAAAAAGGCATTACTGAAGAAATCATTTGACATGTTTGTAGCTTTTGATCATGAAACAACCAAAATGACCATTGATAGATATTGTCATCTTGTTTTGGAAATGGGAAGATTGGACATAAAGAAAGACGATGATGAATGGGTTGATAAACTTGCTGATGCTTTACCACAACAGAAATGGGGAACTTATTTGTTGATCATAAAACACATGAGAAAATCTGAAAATATGAATCTGGCACAGTTTATTCAGAAGATTGAAGAACACGAGTTGGATATTCAGAAAACAGTAATCATGAAGAATCCAAATGCTCAACAAGATGTCAGTTTGTATTACAGAGGAAACAAATTCGAAGTTACTCCAAGCCCAAAGATCCAAACTGGTTTTAGTGCTGATAGTTCTTCCGGAACAAAAAGTAGTACGGTGACACAGAGTGGTGGATCTTCGTCTTCATATTCAAGTTTTGATCCAAATTTAACAACACCTAGTCCTCAACAACAGAATTCTACAAATCTGCAGTGCAATGTTACCTTGAACATTCAAAATGGTCAAAATCTGTCTCCGGAAATAGCAAAGCAACACATGGCATCACTTGTTGCTATGTTAGAGTCTTATGAAAGTTTGGTTGCAGGCAGAATTGGAAATCCGATGCTTACCAAAGAGGATTATGACCAAATTGATGCAGAGGAACTTGAGATGATGGATGTAAAGTGGTGTTTAGCCAGTGCTGTTCGAAGAGCAGAAAAATTTACACAAATCACTGGTAGAGATGATTTTCGGGGAATGAGTGAATCTCCAATAGGGTTTGACAAATCGAAAGTCACTTGTTTTCGTTGCAAAGGAAAGGGACATTTTAAACGAGAATGCAAAAATAAAGAAGCAACAGGAAGACAAGATGGAAATAATGATTATTATCAAATGTCAATTTTTCATCAGATTGCTCAACAACCACAAATTGATAAACAACCACAAACTGCTCATGCACGTACCATTCAAGAGAAAAGAGCTTGTTTTGGGATAATTGATCAAGATGATGAATTTGTTGAAGAGGGATTTAGCTGGGATAAATACATTCCACCTGGTTCAGGTCTTGTTGCTAGAATTCTGGAAGACGATGAAGTCAAATCTAGTTCGAAAAGAATACCGATTTTTCTAGATCTTGGAAGTGACATGGATACTGATGATGAAGAAGAATACATTAATAAAACAAGAAAATGTATAGATCCTGATAGTTTTAATTTGCTCTTTGCAGATAAAGTTGAGATGCTGAATGAGAAGAAGATTGTCAGATTGAAGAGAGAGCTGGAAGCAATAAGAAAAATAGCTGATGAAAAGGCAAAGATGAAAGCTGAAGAAACAAATGTTGAACCAGTGACTGAAAGAGTGATAGAAAAAATCGTTGAAGTGGAGAAAGTGGTAGAGAAAATTGTTGAATTTGAAAAACTTGTCGAAGTTGAGAAAATCGTCGAGATAGAAAAAATTGTTGAAGTTGAGAAACTTGTTGAAGTTGAAAAGACTGTTGAGATTGAAAAGATAGTTGAAGTCATTAAACCTTGTCTGAAATGTGAAGAGTCGTGCAAACATTGTGAAGAAAAGGACAAGAAAATTTGTGAACTTGAAGAGATGAAAGAGAATTTACTGTCTAATGTAAAGTATGTGAAGGAGTCGTATGATGTTCTGAACAGAACAGTTGATGGTCTGAAAAAGACAAATTTAGAAGTTGAAACTGCTCAGATGAAGATGAATTCAACTTTAATGACAAAGCAAAAGGTCATCAATGAGTATATTGAAGATTGTGCGAAATTGAAGCAGGAGCTGGAACTCGAAAAGATTGAAAGTGAAAGAATCAAACGATTGTTATTGAGTTATACAACATGTGATTATTTGATTGATCGAGTTTATCCTACTGTTGCAGGTCTTGAAGCTTTCAAAGATAAAGAGAAGAAAGAGGATACTGGTAAGAAACAAAGTGTCAAGTATAACAAGTGTCCGCCTCCAATCTATGAAAGTTATTCTCCGAGAAAGCCAAATGAGGAACGTTTAAATAAGGCTCTCAACATCAAGTTAAAGTCTGAAACCATTGATGAGTTACCAGATAATATTGATGTTACACTCACAGCTTCTGACACTGATCATGAGTCTGAATTGTTAAAAAGAGTGGTCGATCAGGTGTTGGATACGGATGAAGAGTCAAAGCCGGAGTCTAAATCTGAAAGTCTGAGTTCGTCAGAAAATAGTCCGAGTTCACCGGTCAAAAGGGTTTACAATAAAGAATTCGTGTTATCAAAATCTAATTTGAATGACGAACCGATCAAAGTAGCATATACTTTGAATGATTCAGACAAATTATATTCTGATGAGGAATTTCCAATAAGAAATGTTAAATCTGAAATGATCAAACAGGTTTTCAAATTAACAGAAATTAATATTTCTGAAATAAAAGATTTAAATCTTTCTGAAAAACCTAATAAGTACACTTCTTCAAGAATTCAACAAAGAGTAAACAAGAAAATGGGTTACGGTTCTGGTTCAGGTTATCGAAAGAAACCAAACCACAACAGTAATTTCAAAAAGAAAGGTCTTGGTTTTAGTTCTTCGGAAAATTATAAAAATGAGAAAAATTATAAACCAAAAACAAAATTTGTTGCAGGCGGAAGTTCTGAAGAAGAGCAGAAGAAACCATTCTGGAAACAGTCAAATCAAGAGTTTCTTGCTGAAATAAAAAAGAATGTGAAGAAATTTGCTTCAAAAGTTGACAAAAGATCCTGTTTCAAATGTCACAAGATTGGACACATTGCTTGGAATTGCCAACAGTCCAACAACACAAAACAGGGAGTTTCTTTTAACTCATCTGAGAAAGCTAAAGTGTTTGAAAATTCGACTTCCGAAACTGGTAAAGTTTCGAAACGTTTTTACAAAAGAAAAGTCGATTTGAACAAACAGAGATGGTTTGTAAAATCTGAGAGCAGTTCTGACAATGAATCTGATTCCATAAAATCAGAGGAGTCATTGGAAGAGAAAAAGATTGAAAATTTCATTCCAGAAATGAACGAGGAAAACTTTCCGGTATTGTCAAAAGAAAATCTGAAATCAAAAGGTAGGTTTGAGATATCAGATCAATTCTTTGTTGGTAAGAAAGAATTTGATGCTGAAAAAGTGTTTAACGGAAAAGTTAACATATTTTCGGGAAGATGGTTGATGGGAAAGTGAAGGATGTAAAAGAATTTTATAAATCAAAATGTTGGTGGGATAGATGTGTATCACCCAAGGCTGGTCAGGATTGGGTGCCAGCATTTTCAAACTGAAATTCTAACTTGCCGGAGCTCCCAAGTTGGTAATCGTGGAGCAGGAATCGGCATCCTTCTTGAATATATTGGTTGGTAAATCTACAGGTGGTATCTTTATATTGTTATATTTTGATTTTACAAGTGGTTCTGGTTGACAAGTGAACCTACAAGTGGTTGAAGAAGGTTTTCACTTACAAGTGGTAAAGCAAGGACATTAAATTATACTTGTTTTTCCTACAAGTGATTTTAGAAGACAATGTGATGAATGAATCCCCATTCCTACAAGTGGTTCGTAAAATCAACAAAACTTGTTTTCCAGAAAAACCATTTGATTAACACAAACTTAAGTGTTTTGAAATCACAATGGGAAAATAGTTTGTTGTGAGGGGGAGTTCTGATTGTTTATGCCAAGTGGATGGCGATTTGAAGCAATTCACAACAGTTGTCGCTTTTCTTGTACAGTTTGTTTTCAAATTTCCTTTAAATGATTTTGAATTTTAGGGGGAGTAAGAAATTTTCAGAAAATCCAAAAACATTTGAAAAAGACAAAAACATGATAAAATCAAAAATGAGTTTTGTTGTAAAAAAAGGAAATGATAGTACATCAGTGGACGATCACAACATGCTAAAGATATGGAAAGTCAAAAATGTGATAAACGGTCTCACTAATGATGTGCCAGTAGGTTTTTGCACATTTAGTAGATTGTGACGAGATATAAACCTAAAATCAAACTTGCTTATTTCGTGGGTAACATCTCTCGGATATATGGGTAACCCCCGAAATCTTGTTTGAAGGACCCCTCTTTCTGAGATACTAGGTCTTTATGCTTAGTGATATCTGGGGTATTATCCCGGGACTTCTGATTTTGCGGAAGCAATGGCCTAGTCCCCGGAGAATACTTTACGCTTGCTTGAAATATAGACCCCCCTCAGCATAAAAAATGATGAAACATTGAAAAATGCTAATCATGTGCTGTTGAAGAAAAGATCCTCTAAAGGGGACACACCAAAAGTCGAAGCCGTCATCTCTTTGCTGAACGGAAGTTCTGACCTGAGCTCTCACGGCCCTCGCAATTTAACCCCTTACAGATATCATCTAGGTATACTCACCTGTAAGACTGAATTTTGGGATCTGGATGCGGGAATATATTCTGAGGTGGGACACGCGAATAAGTTTAAGTCTCTAAAACATTAATCTCGTATCTCGAAACAGTTGAACTTTGTGTGAAAATTTTAGTGGATCAGTATACTGACAATCTAAGTGAATCGATTAGAACTTAAAATGTTTAAAGCTTAACGGTGTTGGTGATTTGTCTCATAAACTGATATGATCCTCTTACAAAAACTCACAAAAATATTGTATGTATATATTTCTTTACTGTATTTCTTTCATATCAAAATTCAAAAAGATTTTCGGTGTGTTTTAGCATAAATTTTGAAAAATTCAAAAAGATTTTAGACAACTGATGTTGAAAAGTTGATTTTCAAAATTTCAAGTGCTAAACATGACGAACAGGTTTGGGAGTGTGTAATTTGAAAAGTTTTTCTTTCAAGTGGTTCATCAGAGATTAATTTGTTAAATCATTTTGTACGAGATGTGTTAATTTTGTGTCTACAAGTGTTTAGCAGAATTTAAATTTGTCAAATTGTTAAATTGTGAAATTTATTGTGAGGTAGAGTTTGTGCAGGTAGGCCAGGTTGTGATCCTGGAACTGCTGATGCTGATGAACTTAAGGAGTCAAGAGATCTGATCAAGAGAATTAGAAGTCTCAAGAGCCAGATTGTGATTCTGGAATTGAAGATTGGATCAACATCCAAGGGAGAGATAAGTTGATAAAGAGAAGAGAGAGATGAAGATGCTTACTCTGTCAGATACTTTGAAAGAGCCCAAAGACTGATAAAGACTGGAGACGTTGAAGACTCGACACTGAAGACTCGTCAACATCCGAGGGGGAGTCTGTTGGTGCATACGTCTGTCGACTTCGTCTTGTATCGAGTCTAGTATTAGAATTGTTAGATCAGGGCACGTTGTATGAGGAAAATAGGAGGTTTTGAGTGTGATTGAGCTAATTCCGCTTGAAAGAGACATGTGCAGTTTCAAGTGAAATTAACTTGGTTAATTCCGTTTGAAATGGCAACTGCCACTTTCAAACGGAATCAACTCATCTATAAATAGCCTCTAAGCGAAATCAGTTGTAACATTTTGATGTTTCCGGTACTGAGGTGCTGCCGATGTGTCTATTGATCTGAAACCTGTTATAATCAATATTACAAGATGTTTAAGAGTGAAACAAGCTGTTTTCCAAGTCAATTCATCTGTTTCCGCCTTTTGAATTGATAAGAACTCTTCTGATTGACTCGTTTGGGTCACAGAACGATCCTACAAAAACAATATACAACATAAGTACTAAAAAATTAAAGGTGCGTTTCTAGTCTTCCTACTAGATTTTATTCATCATCATCATCATCAATTTCCTGCAATACGTGTTAAAGTATAGATCAATACATAAAGTATTGGCGAGCTTACAAGTTTAAGTATTGGCATAGACATAAAAGTTTAAACGAATCCACATGTCAAAATTTGGATACTAAGAACCTAACATGGCAATACTATCGTGCAACTATAATTGTCAACCCAAAGATTTTTGCTAGCGTAATCCTATCATGGCAATGATAAGACCGTTTTGTTTACTTAACATGACCTCAAGAATACGGGCGGTGCGTTAATCCTATTGCGCTATACTTGTTAAGGGAGGCTCATACGAAGTTAATGACAAGTATAAAACAACAAGTATCATGTATGAGTTCAAGTATATCGTATCAAGCATGTATATTGGATTGTTTTTTGTAAGCATGTTTATAAGTGTATGTGCGCGTTTTTGATAAGTTACATTTATTGCACCCAAAATTGTTAAAATAGAAAGGGGTCATGTACACTCACGGTTTTGCAAGCTTTTCGAGTTAAACCGTGAAGCTGATAAGTTGTTAGAGATGGAACACCGAAGTTACCCTATACGGGGGAAACATAGGTGTGTGAGTATTCAGATTTGGTGGAAGACTCGGATTCGGAATTTAAGTATATAAAAGTATAAGTACACGAAAGTATATCTTGTCTCAATACTCGTTTTGACACTAAATTCTTATGTGATTTTATGGGTCCAAACTTGCCTATTAGAATCATAAACGAGGAATTAGAGCAAAGATAGTATAACCTATAGTCATAACATCTAACCATGATTCGGTTAGCATTATTAATTCGGTTATATATATATATATTGTATTCTATAGTATAAGTCCATCATATAATATCATAGAATTTATGTAAGTCAAGCATGGAGATATGATATACCTCATTGTATGATTCACCAAAGCACAAAATTTACCAATTTAGTTTGTAAATCCGGTTGGACATGAATGGAATTAAAATACAACTATCTACCAAGTTCATCAAGTAGTCAACTAAGGACAATCAGGGTGTTTCATACCCACCATGGAAAATGTTGGAGATGCAGCGGGGTTGTGTTACTTTAAGTCTAGGAAACTACTTGGAATAACATGATAAATCATCAAGTGAGGTGGTGGAACAAGTTTGGATAGCCAAGGCTTCCATGGTTCACACCTTTACAAAAACACAAGTCTCACCATATTGAAGATGGTGAGCTTGGATGATTTCATCACTTGTACATCATCTTAAACCTAGTCAAACAGAAAGTTTAGAGGGTGTTTGCACCTCTAAACTCATAAGAATCAACCTCTAACAAGTCCCATAACCATAAATGGGTTTAGGAACATGTTCGGCATAAGATTCATGAAGGAAAACAAAGTTTATAAAAGTTTACAATGTATAACTTCCAAAACAGAAAGTTTGGACCTCAAATTGGTGATGTTCCACCTTAGTTTACCATGGTAAACTTGTGAAAACAATCCTAAAGGTATTCCAAGCTTTGTAGTGGAAGGAAAGATGAAGAAAAGTGAGATTAAGCTCACTTTTGCACGTAGAGGATTCTGCCTCAAACTCATATTTCCAGCTGAATTGAGAGTATAAGTGAGTTGGAAAAGTGAATATGGGAGGATGGGGGCTTGTTTATATAGAGATGAGGTAGGGTTTTATGTTTATGGAGGTTGTAAGTTGATTGGGGAAGAGGAGAGATGGAAGAAGTTGGCCAATCTGCATTCAAGAAACAACTCGCTATGGATTCAGACTCATGGCGTCATGTGACCAGAAAGGGGGAGGGAGGTCATGTAGCGCGGCGCCCTTTTTGGCCAACAACTTTGAATTTTCTCACTTTGTCCCATGAACTTTCGTTATGTTAACATTTTATGCTGAAACTTTGTATTTAAACATGTTTTCAAGTATTGAATGTGCATGTAAGTATAATTTGCGTATCGTGAATGTACGTATGAATGTTTGCACGTATGAATGTTTGCACGTATAATAAGCATTGGTTTATAAGTAAACACGTGTTTAAATGATTGATTGTAAGTATGACATGTATGTATAAAATAAGAATTTCATTATAATCAAGATCTCGGAATACAAAGTTGGAAAAGGAATACGAACATGATACGAATATAAGTTTCCATAAATAGAAATATAGTTACATCATTCTAATTAAGGAAAGTACAAAAATGCGGAGTGTTAAAAAAATACCCTAGTGTTCACTCTAGAACACCACCATATATATATATAGGCATGGGTTAAAATAGGAACCACCTTTAGATGCGAGAACCGTATGAACCATTATTGATGCGTGTGTAGCGTTATATGTATTTATATGTATATTTTTAGCCCTTTTTAACACTTTAGTCAAGTTTTAAATTTATAAAACACGATATTTTACTAACACTAAACACACATATGGGCAAGTGCACCCATCGTGAGCGTAGTATAGTGTTGGTAAGATACCGAGGTCGTCCAAGGACACAAGAGCTTTTAATACCGGTTTATCCTCAACGTCTAATCAAATCAAAAATTTAGAAAAAGGTTTTAAACATGAAAATAAAAACTAAAAATGCTGAAAATAAAAATAAAATAAAAACAGATAGACAAGATGAATCACTTGGATCCGACTCGCCTTTAGTGTAACCTTTAATGTTTTCCGCACTTTTACACTTTTTAAGAGATTTTCATAGTTATAGTAGTAGGCCCCTCTTTTGAAGGTGACGTTGCCCTCAACCCAGTAGTTTGAGTCAGCAAGGATACAATCCTAAAGGGTTGGATTATTGAAAGATAATTAATTAAGTTATTAATGCGTAATATGGTAGGCCCCTCTTTTGAAGGTGACGTTACCCTCGGCTAAGTGGTTTGAGTCAGCAGGGATACAATCCCAAGTATCCGGGTTAATGTATTAATAGTAGTTTACATATGAGGGTATCAAGCCATTCGCACCCCCGCCATCCAATACTAGTGGGTATTGAAGGAGGTCCTAGTAAGCTTGACCCAGGTCCTTGCAGGATCTATACACTGAACAAGGCAAGAACCTTACCAAACCATTCCCTTAACCCCCGACCAGGTAGCCAACATATCGCTATATAGACCGTAGAAATATGAATGGTGTAAATATTTTATTTTATATAGACAGTAAAATAACGCCAAGACACCACGGACAAATGATAAGGAAGTTTCACCTTCAACATAAGAAACTAGTTATTAAAGTAATTAATACAAAACCAAATAAAAAGTGCGAAAAGATTAAAAAACAAAAGTATTACACTAAATGCTTGTCTTCACCTAGTGATGTAAGAGACTTAGGCAAACATGGCCTTTGATTGTCAAGGATGATCGATGATGGTGGTGGATGTGGGTGTTGTGATGGTGGTGGAGTGTGGGTGAAGTGGGAGAGATGTGGTTTGCCAAGAGATGCCTTTGAAGTGAACCAAGCACCTCTATTTATAGCCTGCACAGAAGCCCGGACACGGCCCCGTGTCCATTGGGCACGGCCCCGTGTCCATCCACTTTCTCTTTCTTCATTTAATGCAGTTTGTCTGCATTAGTTGACCACGCCCCCGTGTCCACTGGGCACGGCCCCGTGTGCAGAAGCGTATCTGTACTATTAAGATTTGCTTGGATTCTGCGAATCTTAGCGTTAACCACAGCCGTGTGGAGCTGGGCACGCCCCCGTGTTGGGAGATAGAAACTTCTACAACTTTGTCTTTTCTGCAGACACTTGGGCACGCCCCCGTGTCCGCTGGGCACGGGGCGTGTTCAACCTTCTGATGTTTTGTTTTTGCTTGGGAAGATGTTGTTGAGGGGTTGGGCATGCCATGTTTATTTCTTTCCTTGTATTTATGTTAGATTTAGCTGCATTTTTGCTTCTTTTGTCCATTTGAGCTCATTTAATCCTGAAAATACAAAAGGAAGACAAAAGCACACTTTTCCAACATTACTACTAAAAAAATGGTTAGTTTTATGCCTCATTTGATGTAATTTATATGTTGCATTTTATGCACATCAATTATCCAACCTAGATCTCTCATGTATGAGTGGTTGAGATTGAATTGTTTAAGTTTGATTTTTCTTGTTGTGATTTTATTGATTAAAAAGGAATAAATAGTACAAGAAGGGTATTTTGAAAAATTTGACTTATATGCTATTCATGTCAACTTGTCAAACTGACAATCAAACATCATAGACTACATCACTCTTCATGTCAACATTAATTACTTTTATCTATTTAAAAAAGAATTAATTATAACACATGATTTTTTATAAAAAAAAAATTACACTACATGTACAAAAAGAAAACGTCTTCAATCTCAGATGTTGATCTTCATTTTTTTTGTTCGTAATCCTCGTCATTTGAACGTAAAAGCCCCAACACCTACGAAAATCAAAGAAAAAACAGAGCGTTTACATTCCACAAACGTTTAGAGAAGCTCGGGCCAACGATCAGGGCGTAAAAATATTTTTTTTACATTCGACACCATGCACAAAATTTTTTACATTTGACACCGTGCGTAATTTTTTTAAATTCGACAACGTACGAGAAACGATTTTTCAAACGTATGTAAAAACTAAACATTTACGCGTGTCGTTTTTACATACGTTTGAAAAATAGATTTACGCATGATGTTTAGAGGAGCTCGGACCGACGAACAAGGGCATAAAAAAACATTTTTTTCATTCGGCACCGTGCACAAAAAATAATTTACATTCAGCAGCTTACATAAAAACATTTTTCAAACGTACGTCAAAACTATTTTACGCCTTCCATTTTTACATAAGTTTGAAAATTAGATTTACGCGTAACGTTTAGAGGAGCTCGGGTCGGCGATCAGGGGCGTAAAAAACTTTTTTTACGCACGTTGTCATAACATTTTTTTTATTAATTTTTTTTACATAGTGGTGTTCTTATACTCAGTTCGTGTAGATGTTTACGCACGTCAAACTTTTTTTACACACGTTGTCAAAACTTTTTTTACGCACGATGTCGAATGTTTTTTTAAGTTGTACTTAAAAGTCATCAAACGTTAACGAATGAAATAGAAATTCTCAATAAACATATAAGACAAACATAGCTTGCATTTTATAAAGAACATTATGTCATAAAGAACATTATGTCAGAATTAGGGAAAATACAACAAAAAGAAATAGATATCAGTTTCCATATTTTTTGTATTTTTTAAATTACGTAATACTTTTGGTGTTTGAATTTAAAACCTAAGATATTTTTCATAATTTTAAATATAAAAAGTACAAAATAGATGAAATGAGAGAGATGACATATAAATGATGATGTGATGTGTTTTAGAGATAAGAGAGAGGAGATATGACATTGAGGGAAAAAGACTAAAATACCCTTTTGATTTAAATTGATTATAGGTGTTATGTTAAAGTTCTATTGAATGGGAGGAGTTCTCATGGTTCTCGCAATTGGTAGTGGTTTCTACTTGAACCGAATCTTATATATATATAGAGGATGAATCATGAGAAAACTAGTTTAAATGAGAAAATAAAAAAACTAACTAAAAAACCTAAAAGACATACCAATTTTTATTTTTTTTAATTTTTTTAAGAATCACTATTTTTATTTATAAAAAAAATTTTAAAAAATATATTGCACATGTGCACTAATAAGGATAGCCTAAACCACTTAACCCACCACCCACCGACACCCCCAAAAACCTAAACCACCCACCCCCCAAAAACCTAAATTAATCCTCCCACCAAAAGCCTAACCCCCCACCCCCCAAAAACCTACCCCCCACCCCCCCACACACACCCAAAAACCTAATCCTAATCATAAGCTTTCAAAAAACCTAACCCTAAAAGCTAAACTAAACTTAAAAGCTAATTTTAAGAATGTAATGCACATGTGTAGTACAAATATAATGCACATGTGCAGTACAAGTTTTTTTTTTTTTTGAAAAATTTTTTATTTATAAAAAATAGCGATTTTTTTATAAAAAAATTGTAAAAAAAAATATTTTTTGGTATGTTTTTTTGCTTTTTTTAGGCTTTTTAGTTAGTTTTCTAGTTTTCACATTATATGTAGTAAAAAGTCATAAAACCCTATAATGTCAACCATAAAACACACTCAAAACCCACAAATAACATAGTGAAGATTACTAAAACACCATATTTGTGGGTTTTGTGTTGTGTTTTGGATGACAAGGCTTTGATTATCGAGTGACTAACATTCGTGTGTTTTATGTTGATTATCATGTTGTGTTTTTAAGGATTGGATATTATGTTTAGTGATCTTCACTATGTTATTTGTGGGTTTTTGAGTGTGTTTTATGGTTGAAATTGTGATGTTTTATGACTTTGTACACTTTGTAGGAAAAATAGACTTTGTAGCCGAACCCCACCCTATATATATATATATAGTGTGAGGTTCATTGGGGAACACTAAAAAAGTGGGGAACAGTGGGGAACCGACTCAAACGAACTCCGATTGTGTAACACCTCGCAAATTTCGGGTTTAATATTAAAACGACACGTGTCATGTAAGACAAAAACGCGTTGGAAACCCGGATTTAATAAAGATGTTTTCGGTAGGATTTAAAGTGGCGTCATGTTAAATCGTTACCTCTGAACGACCTCAATTATAAATCCCAAGACCCGATATAATAATTTACACATCTATTACACTCTCAATTCAGAAGTTGGGTTCACAATAATGGATGTTGAAAAGCATGATTTGATCCCAAGAAGAAAATGAATGGTAAACCGTTGTTTACAGGTCTTGTTTTTGGATCCAATTGAAACAATGGATAATGGTAGGGTATGAAACTATTCTAGACACATTGTGAAGGGCCCTAAGTGATAATTGATGCCCCAAAGTCAGAATTTATGGCTGCCCTTTCGAAACACCAACAAAGAAAATCAAAAATCTGATTTATATGTCTCAGGCGGCCCGCCTGAGATTTGGTTAATCAGGACGCGGGCCGCGTCCGGTCTGCAGATGCAGAAAAACAGGCAGCCTGTTTAGTGCAATTGTGACCCATTCAACCGGTTTTCTCTTGCATGTGCATGGCCCCTAGACATCCCTACACACTAGTTACAAGTGTTGATCAATTGTGGATGGCCCTAGACTTTGTTGTCAACTTGTGGTGGTGCTTGAATCTTGTATATAAAGAAACCCATTCATTCACAAACATTCCTCACATCATTTGCAAACAATCTGATCATCTAAGGAACATCCAAGCTGATCAAGAGCCTTCCTAAGCAACCATAAATCAGTTTGTAAGTCTCTAATCCCATCTCAATTAATTCTAGCTTCATTATTAGCTTAAAAGTCAATATATCGCGCTTAACGTTTGACTTCGTGATTTAGTATCGATATCTCAGTCGTATGTCGAATTAAACGTACCGTTAGATAGGTAATTATATGGGTATTAAACCCTTATAAGGGCGCGTACCAATTCCAGACCTAACTAGGTCGTTTGTCGGGTCAAACGTTGACCGAAAAAGTCAACAGAATTGCAAAATATGATTTAATGCACGATTAATGATCCGAAAGGTGTGTAACCTGTTTTAACCTTAATATAACATGATAATAAGTATAAAAACTTGTCTACGCTTGCCCGACTCGACAAATTTCTGTTTAAACCCGGTTCGGAACCGAAAGGCGCAAAACCTTGACTTTTGCTTTGACTTCGCTTCTGACCCGTTTTAGTTTGATTCAAAGATGCCTTAGTGCTTCATTAGAGTAGGGTTGCATGATAGTATAAGTCTCTGTACTTGTTTCGTTGATTATCCGATGCATGCACACGTTTCCGTTAATCGCTTAAATTGGACCATATTGCCCTTATGACCATACAACGAGAATTTTGAAAATGTGGAAGTACAATAATCTTAGTTACTGATTATTAAACATGTACGTAAATTTTCACGTCAATCGGAGGTCTAGATTAGGAGATATGCGCATTAGCGTAAATAATAAGCTTTTTATTAATTAAACGGCGCGATTAGCGCATAGCCTATCTAAACCCGATTTTCGGTACCAAAACTTTTACCCACTGATGATAAATAATATTTCGGGATTTTTGAAGATTTTTAATTATTTTTAAACTGATCTTAAGCTAGGCTTATCGCATTGATTCGGTTAATACCGAATATGCCCTTTTAGGCCATAAAACGAGTTTTACGAATCCGTTTGATACCAATCCAATTGCCACTGATTTAAAATAATAAATAGAGTGTATTGAGCCTGTTTTGCTGATCAGAAAACTCATAATGGTATTTTAAACCGTACGTCGCTTAAAACGGCTACATACGCGTATTTAACGCATAATTTGGGTTTAAAACCATTTTGGGAAATGAGACTCTTCACCAACTGTTGTGGTCTGTTAAAATTAATAATTTTGCTGATTAAATCAGACCCGTATCTCAGAAGTATTATAAATCTCTTTTATAACCCTTAAAATGACCAAAATACCCCTACGGGGCGTATTTAGGGATTAAACTCGTTATGGACATTATGGAAGATATCATAATGATATCACAACATATTTAAAGCGTATTAACTTAGGAAACCTGTTCGCGACCCTTTCGATTACCCGTCATGCGTTATACGCGTTCGGTTCGGTTTATGTAACTAGTTTGCATAAACTAGCCGAAACGGGTCAAACGATATCATTTTTATCTCAAAATCCAGAATGTGAATAGTAAACCCATATTAAACAAGTCCTCAAACTTGTCGGGTCTAAATCACATTCTATCCGGTCTTCGCTTAATCGTGCGTACGAACCGTATCATTAAAACTGACCGGTCTAAGCTTAAGCTTAATCAAAGGCCCGTTAGTATTCTAATAGGTTATATTAAACCTTCGTTCCAGATTAGGAGGACCAGTAAAAGCTATCTGCAATTTATTCGATTAAGGATTTATACTTGCAAAGGTAAATACTTTTAACTTATTTTCCCTATACGGGCTTGGGTTACGGTACATAGCGTACCGCTTGATCGGGCATCAAATCTTCCATCGCTTAGGTGGTTAATTGAATAATTTGATCGGCTCGTTTAAACAGATTTGTTTACTTTACAGCCTTTGGGGGGTTAATGACCATGTCCCGGATATCCTTGGCATTATCTTACGAGATGGCCACGACCTGAGCACGGGGTGTAGGCGTACACCTGTCGGTGTATAACTCTAGAATTGTGGTGTGTCTATTGATCTTTGACCCGGATACGTTCCGGGCTACTGAACGCATAAGTAACATGTAAATCGTTCACAAGATTATAATATTAAATAATTCTCCCAAGTTAATAAAAATGTTTATGCCATGTGCATCCAAACCAATTTTCAATCATTTTATAAAATGAGTCAGTTGAATGTATTTACCAGTGTAAACTGACGTATTTTCCCAAAAAGATTAAATGCAGGTACTAGGCGAAATAGGCTGGGATTCTCCTAAGCATCATTAGAAGTCTCGCAAGCTTTAGATGCCGAAGTCTGTTGAACCATAAACAATGTTTTTAATTCGATCCTACTGTGGATAAACACCGAGTGATTGTGACTTTGTTTACAATAAATAAATTCGGTTGTATCTTATTTTAAATTTGCTTCCGCTGTGCATTATTATATTGTGTTGTTTGACTATTACGTTGCCAACCACGTCACGATACTCCCCCACCGGGCCCACCGGTGACACGTGGAAATTGGGGTGTGACAGGTTGGTATCAGAGCCAACTCTGAGTGAATTAAACACTAGCCTTTTGTGTTTAATCTCAGTTACACAATTGCACATATTTAAACTTTCGAGTCTAGACTTATAACATAGGACAAATTCCACCTTATTCGGGTTTTGTTTTGTCCTTTAAAAACTTTATATTTTGTTATTGTTATCTTATGTTTTATTGACAGGAATAACAAAGATGCCTCCGAGATTTTTGCGTACGCGAGGACGCGGAAAGGGGCCGGTAGCCGCCCCCAACGATCACGAAGCAGGACCTTCGAATACGCGAGGTCCTATCCCCGCCGAGAGTGACGGTACTCGGCGGAACCAGAGAGGTCTCTTTCAACCGGCAAGACGGTCGGTTTCGAACAGCTCGACGACTCCCGCTCAAGACTCCTACGGGCCACAATCAGAAAATGAACGTGGAAACTTACATCATTCGAACATACCGTTACAGCGATCTATGTCGCACCGCCCTTTTGGATACCCCACTCCATTCTTTCAAGGCCAGTTTAACCCGGCGAATTATATACAAGAACCAGTGGGTTTTAACCCATTGGGACCGGAGGACCATTTTTCTGGAGGAAATGATATGGACGAGGAAGAAGACCCCATAGAACCCGCATCAGGAACTCCCAACCATCCTATCGAGGTCTCGGATAGTTCCATT
The DNA here is from genome assembly GCA_030545235.1 of Helianthus tuberosus. Lineage (NCBI taxonomy): Eukaryota > Viridiplantae > Streptophyta > Magnoliopsida > Asterales > Asteraceae > Helianthus > Helianthus tuberosus. The sequence goes on from JARYGA010030301.1 coordinate 21,447, forward strand.
TATCACGGGCCACCCTATAATGGTCCAGATAGCTTCCAGGCTATCTTTACTCGGCACGAATGGTATTATACACCTCCTCACCATTCGTCGCCGCATGAGGAGCAGCAGCCTCACTATTCTTCGCCGCATGAGCAGCAGCAGCATCATCAAGATTCCTCTGGGAATCACCAGTTTGTGGCAGTTACGCCACCGCCTCCACCGCCACCAGTTCAACCGGCGCCTCCGCAACCGCAAAGACGTATGAGAACCGGAGCCCGGATGACCACACGAAGAGAAGAGTTTCATTTTAGCTCTCCTCTACAATCAAGTGGCAGAAATTATCAGCCGGATCAAGAAGTTCCACGGATAAGTGGACCATCAAACCCCGTCGCGCAGCAACCGCCACCAATAGGTTTTGATAACCAGATACCGGCATACACGGGTCCTTCGATGTACAACCCGTTTGAGCCACCGACTCACACTAACCTCGGTTACGCTGAAGCCGACCCGTATTTGGTAGCAGCTAATTACAACGCCCTTAACCAGGAGGGACCGTATGGAGGTCCTTGGGGAGTAGGCTACCCAGCACAGGGATACCAGATGCCTACACAACCCCCGTACTATCAACGACCCCCGCCGTCTCTACAGATGTCGCCACCACTGCATCAGGAGATCCTACAAAGTATTAGGGAGGTGCGGCATGAGGCACGGGAAGACCGAAGGCGTAACCAGGGGATGTTCAAGACCTTGACGAACTTAATCAAGGGAAAGAGCAAGAAGGATCAGTAAATCCTTTATGTGTGTATGTCTACTTTAAAATTAAGTCCCTGCGTGGACATTTATCTTTGTACCCAGTCCCTGCGTGGACATCTATTTAAGTAATCAGTCCCTGCGAGGACTTATGTTTTAAATTTGACCCCTACGTGGGAAATAGTTTGTGTGAAAAGACCCGTTTAGGGCAATATGTAACCAATGTATAATTAATGGAATGTTTGTTTTATAAATTTCATGTTTGCCATTATGTGCATATATAAATTATAAATGAAATAAATAAATTAAAATCATTCCTTTTAAATTAATCTGCCTATGAAATTTATTTAATTAAGGATCTTAAAGTGTGAAACCTAGCCTCGTGTCAAATATAAGACCGGGCCAAAATGGTAAGACCTGTTTAAAAGATTCAATTCCCTGTTAACATCTTAAAACATGTTAACACTCCTGGCAGAAGTGATTCGTTAAAATCACATACGTCATTTTTATAAAGGAATTCTTTAGAAGATTCCTAACCCAGTTTAATGATCTCTAAATCCTGGGTACATCATCAATTAAGATGATCATATTTTACCATACGTGGTAATATAATGCCTACGGGCCCTGCTCATTTCCATATGAGCCAAAAGACAGTGGTAGCTTTGACTCCCTGTCTAATAAAGGTAATGAACTAGGTTCAAACCTTAAAAAGTCTTGATTCTCTGAAGTCATAGCTTATAATTTAAATTGTCCATGTGACCAAGCCTTATGTGCTAATATATATTGTTATTGTTTATGTTAGGATAAATTTTAATTAAAATCCTAAATAAATACGATTGATAAGTTAACCAAATATGGTCTCTGTTTACCATGGTTAACGAATTACCCTAAGGGGTAATTCCATAATAAGATCCCAAATAAAAATATTGACCTTGTTCTCTGCAACAGTTCAATACAAATGGCTGACTCCAATGAAGTGAATAGCCATCCAGTGGAGCCGAATGAGAACGCCCAGATTACGTTAACGGGCGCTGAACTAAAAGCAATCATAGACGGCGCTATCACACAAGCTTTGGATAGACAGTATGAGGAATACAGTGGTACTCGGAGTAGGACCCACTCTGTATCACATTCAAAGCCAAGGACACATTCAGAGGCTCATAACAAGCCTCCTCCCAAAAAGGATGTACCAAAGAAAAACGGTGATGATCGCCAGTCCACCAACCACCAAAGTAATCCATCTCAGCAGTTGGTACTGCATCAGGGACACCGTAACAAGGGTTGCACATATAAGTACTTTGTGTCTTGTAAACCCAGGGATTTTACGGGGGAGAAAGGAGCCGTAGACTGCATGACGTGGCTGGATGAAATGGACACGGTCGTGGACATCAGCGGATGCGCTGAAGGTGATGTGGTTAAATTTGTCTCACAGTCCTTCAAAGGTGATGCGTTAGCTTGGTGGAGATCTCTGATGGAGGCCTCCGGAAAGATCTCGTTGTATGGTATGTCGTGGGATCAATTCATCGCCTTGATCAAGGAAAACTTCTGCCCTCAACATGAGGTGGAAAAGATAGAATCAGACTTTCTATCCCTGGTGATGAAGAACCTCGATTGTCAAGCTTATCTGACAAGCTTCAATACACTGTCTCGGCTGGTTCCCTACCTGGTAACCCCGGAGCCAAAAAGAATTGCTCGCTTTATAAGTGGTTTGGAACCCGAGATCAAGTCCAGTGTAAAGGCTTCTCGGCCAGTTACCTTCAGGTCTGTAACTGACCTTTCCTTATCCCTCACTCTGGATGCGGTCCGGCAGAGATCGCAGAGGAATAAGGCGGCCGAGAAGAGGAAGCATGAAGATGATGGTTCGCGTAGATCGAACAAGAAGCACCGTGGGAGCGGTGATCACAAGAAGGGATCGGAGTCAAAGAAATATGGGCATCGTTCTGGAGAGAAGCCCACATGCAAAACTTGCAAGAAACAGCACTTTGGAAAGTGCAGACTCGAATCAAACTCGAATAACGAGTCAAGGTCTTTTGCTTGCGGTTTGTGCAAGTCCAAGGAACACAAAACCTTGGATTGCAAGAAGATGAAAGATGCAACGTGCTACCGTTGCAATGAAAAGGGCCACATAAAGACTAACTGCCCTAAGTACAACAAGAAGCCTGAGGAGGCTAAGAAGACTAACGCCAGAGTCTTCAGGATGGATGCGAAAGAAGCTGTGCAGGATGATAACGTCATAACAGGTACTTTCCTTGTAAATGATGTTTTTGCAAGAGTACTTTTTTATTCAGGCGCGGATAAGTCTTTCGTAGATCATAAATTTTGTAAATTGTTGAATTTACCTGTCAAAACCCTAAAAGTGAATTATGAGGTAGAGTTAGCAGATGGTACCATCGAAAACGTCTCTACTGTGTTAGATGGATGTGTTATATCCATTAAGAACCATCCTTTTCCTCTATCTCTACTTCCCTTTAAGTTAGCCGGTTTTGACATAGTTCTGGGTATGGACTGGTTATCTCATAACCAGGCCCAAATCGTCTGTAACATGAAGCAAGTAGTGATAAAGACTCCGTCTGGCGAATCACTTACCATTCGGGGAGATACCCAGTACGGACTGCCTGAGCACGTTACTATGCTCAAGGCTTCCAGGTGTTTGAAGAAGGGGTGTGTCATCTATATGGCACAGGTGATTATTGATGAGCCCAAACCGAAGTTAGAAGACATCCCTGTCATCTCAGAATACCCAGAAGTGTTTCCTGAAGATCTACCTGGCCTACCGCCAGATAGACAAGTCGAATTCAGGATCGATATCATTCCCGGAGCTGCACCAGTTGCTAGAGCACCATACAGATTGGCACCCACCGAAATGAAGGAGTTGCGGACGCAGCTAGATGAATTGCTGGCTAAGGGTTTCATTAGACCTAGTTCATCTCCTTGGGGAGCGCCACTCTTGTTTGTCAAGAAGAAGGATGGGTCGATGCGTCTGTGCATCGACTATCGCGAACTTAATAAAGTCACGATCAAGAATAGATATCCATTGCCCAGGATCGACGATTTGTTCGATCAGCTTCAAGGGGCAAGTTACTTCTCAAAGATTGATCTGAGGTTAGGATACCATCAGTTGAAGGTTATGGATGAAGACGTTCACAAGACTGCATTCAGGACTCGCTACGGTCATTACGAGTTCCTAGTGATGCCTTTTGGGCTCACTAATGCACCAGCCGCGTTCATGGATCTCATGAATCGTGTCTGCAAACCTTACTTAGATAAATTTGTTATCGTCTTCATTGATGACATCCTTATTTATTCTAAGAACCAAGCTGACCACGAGAAACACCTTCGTTGTATTCTCAAACTTCTACGTCAGGAGAAGCTCTACGCCAAATTCTCTAAGTGTGAATTTTGGCTACGAGAAGTCCAATTCCTTGGACACGTGGTTAGTGAGCGTGGTATCCAGGTGGATCCCGCTAAAGTGGAAGCTGTTATGAATTGGCAAGAGCCAAAGACACCTACGGAGATTCGTAGTTTCCTAGGATTGGCAGGATATTACAGGCGCTTCATTGAAAATTTTTCAAGGATTGCTGCACCCCTAACCTCCTTAACTAAGAAAAAGGTTAAGTTTGTTTGGGGCCCTAAGCAGCAAGAATCCTTTGATGTTTTGAGACAAAAGTTGAGCAACGCTCCTGTGCTTACCTTACCTGAAGGCGCTGAAGAATTTGTAGTTTATTGTGATGCATCACACACTGGCATGGGGTGTGTGCTTATGCAGAAAGGCAAGGTGATTGCCTATGCATCAAGACAGTTAAAGGTGCACGAAAAGAATTACACCACCCATGACTTGGAATTGGGTGCCGTTGTGTTCGCACTAAAACTGTGGAGGCATTATCTTTATGGAATCAAGTTTGTGATCTTTTCTGATCACAAGAGCCTCCAGCATCTGTTTAACCAGAAAGAATTAAACATGAGGCAACGCCGTTGGATGGAAACTTTAAATGATTATGATTGTGAAATCAAATACCATCCCGGCAAAGCGAATGTAGTCGCTGATGCCTTGAGCAGAAAGGAAAGGGTTAAACCCATTCGAATTAACGCCAAGCGTATGGAGGTAAAGAACAGTTTGATAGAAAGGGTGTTAGCTGCACAGAAGGAAGCTGTGTTGGAAGCTAACTATCCTAATGAAAAGTTAGGAGTAACTGAGGAGCAGTTAACTCTTAGCAAGGACGGAATTTTACGGTTAAACGGACGAATATGGGTTCCGATTTTTGGAGGACTTCGTGATGTCATCCTCCAAGAAGCCCACAGTTCCAAATACTCCGTTCATCCTGGAGCTGATAAGATGTACCAGGATCTAAAGGCAAATTATTGGTGGATAGGCTTGAAAAAGTCTGTAGCCGCCCATGTAGCAAAATGCTTGACATGTGCGCAAGTCAAACCCGAGCATCAGAAACCGTCAGGTTTGCTACAACAGCCTGAACTTCCTACGTGGAAGTGGGAAATGGTAACTATGGATTTTATTACCAAGTTACCCAAGACAAGAAAGGCAATGATACGATATGGGTTATAGTTGACCGACTGACTAAGTCAGCTCATTTCTTACCCATTAAGGAGACTTATAGCTCCGATATGTTAGCCCAGTTATACGTTGACAAGATTGTAGCCCTACACGGCATACCTGTAGCTATTATCTCTGACCGGGATACTAGGTACACGTCACACTTTTGGAAGAGTTTCCAGCAATCTTTGGGCACACGTTTGAACTTTAGTACGGCTTACCATCCTCAGACAGACGGTCAGAGTGAGCGTACTATTCAAACGTTGGAAGACATGCTACGTGCATGTGCGATCGATTTGGGAGGTAGCTGGGATAAGAACCTACCATTGATCGAATTCTCCTACAACAATAGCTACCATACCAGCATAAAGGCTGCGCCTTTTGAGGCATTATACGGTAGAAAGTGTAGATCGCCAGTTTGTTGGGCGGAAGTTGGAGAAGTCCAGTTATCAGGACCAGAGATCGTGTTCGAAATGACGGACAAGATTGTCCAGATTCGTAACAATCTCCAAGCTGCCCGGAATAGGCAGAAGAGTTACGCGGATCCAAGTCGTAAGGATTTTCATTTCGAAGTAGGTGAAAAAGTCCTACTTAAAGTGTCACCCTGGAAAGGAGTGATGCGATTTGGTAAGAAAGGCAAACTAAGCCCGAGATACATAGGACCTTTCGAGGTTATCGAACGTGTTGGGTCAGTTGCCTATAAGTTGAACTTACCAGAAAAGCTCAGTGGAATTCACAATGTGTTCCACATCTGCAATCTAAAGAAGTGTTCCGCTGATGATTCACATGTCATGCCACATACAGATGTGCAAATAGATAAGAGCTTAACGTTTGTAGAAAAACCTTTGTCGATTGAAGATCGACAGGTAAGGAAGCTTCGAAGAAAGCATATACCTTTTGTAAAGGTCAAATGGGATGCCCGAAGAGGTCCCGAGTATACGTGGGAGTTAGAATCCACCATGAAAGAAAAGTACCCTTACTTGTTTCAGTAAATCTCGGGTCGAGATTTATTTTAAGGGGGAGAGGATGTAACACCTCGCAAATTTCGGGTTTAATATTAAAACGACACGTGTCATGTAAGACAAAAACGCGTTGGAAACCCGGATTTAATAAAGATGTTTTCGGTAGGATTTAAAGTGGCGTCATGTTAAATCGTTACCTCTGAACGACCTCAATTATAAATCCCAAGACCCGATATAATAATTTACACATCTATTACACTCTCAATTCAGAAGTTGGGTTCACAATAATGGATGTTGAAAAGCATGATTTGATCCCAAGAAGAAAATGAATGGTAAACCGTTGTTTACGGGTCTTGTTTTTGGATCCAATTGAAACAATGGATAATGGTACGGTATGAAACTATTCTAGACACATTGTGAAGGGCCCTAAGTGATAATTGATGCCCCAAAGTCAGAATTTATGGCTGCCCTTTCGAAACACCAACAAAGAAAATCAAAAATCTGATTTATATGTCTCAGGCGGCCCGCCTGAGATTTGGTTAATCAGGACGCGGGCCGCGTCCGGTCTGCAGATGCAGAAAAACAGGCAGCCTGTTTAGTGCAATTGTGACCCATTCAACCGGTTTTCTCTTGCATGTGCATGGCCCCTAGACATCCCTACACACTAGTTACAAGTGTTGATCAATTGTGGATGGCCCTAGACTTTGTTGTCAACTTGTGGTGGTGCTTGAATCTTGTATATAAAGAAACCCATTCATTCACAAACATTCCTCACATCATTTGCAAACAATCTGATCATCTAAGGAACATCCAAGCTGATCAAGAGCCTTCCTAAGCAACCATAAATCAGTTTGTAAGTCTCTAATCCCTTCTCAATTAATTCTAGCTTCATTATTAGCTTAAAAGTCAATATATCGCGCTTAACGTTTGACTTCGTGATTTAGTATCGATATCTCAGTCGTATGTCGAATTAAACGTACCGTTAGATAGGTAATTATATGGGTATTAAACCCTTATAAGGGCGCGTACCAATTCCAGACCTAACTAGGTCGTTTGTCGGGTCAAACGTTGACCGAAAAAGTCAACAGAATTGCAAAATATGATTTAATGCACGATTAATGATCCGAAAGGTGTGTAACCTGTTTTAACCTTAATATAACATGATAATAAGTATAAAAACTTGTCTACGCTTGCCCGACTCGACAAATTTCTGTTTAAACCCGGTTCGGAACCGAAAGGCGCAAAACCTTGACTTTTGCTTTGACTTCGCTTCTGACCCGTTTTAGTTTGATTAAAAGATTCCTTAGTGCTTCATTAGAGTAGGGTTGCATGATAGTCTAAGTCTCTGTACTTGTTTCGTTGATTATCCGATGCATGCACACGTTTCCGTTAATCGCTTAAATTGGACCATATTGCCCTTATGACCATACAACGAGAATTTTGAAAATGTGGAAGTACAATAATCTTAGTTACTGATTATTAAACATGTACGTAAATTTTCACGTCAATCGGAGGTCTAGATTAGGAGATATGCGCATTAGCGTAAATAATAAGCTTTTTATTAATTAAACGGCGCGATTAGCGCATAGCCTATCTAAACCCGATTTTCGGTACCAAAACTTTTACCCACTGATGATAAATAATATTTCGGGATTTTTGAAGATTTTTAATTATTTTTAAACTGATCTTAAGCTAGGCTTATCACATTGATTCGGTTAATACCGAATATGCCCTTTTAGGCCATAAAACGAGTTTTACGAATCCGTTTGATACCAATCCAATTGCCACTGATTTAAAATAATAAATAGAGTGTATTGAGCCTGTTTTGCTGATCAGAAAACTCAGAATGGTATTTTAAACCGTACGTCGCTTAAAACGGCTACATACGCGTATTTAACGCATAATTTGGGTTTAAAACCATTTTGGGAAATGAGACTCTTCACCAACTGTTGTGGTCTGTTAAAATTAATAATTTTGCTGATTAAATCAGACCCGTATCTCAGAAGTATTATAAATCTCTTTTATAACCCTTAAAATGACCAAAATACCCCTACGGGGCCTATTTAGGGATTAAACTCGTTATGGGCATTATGGAAGATATCATAATGATATCACAACATATTTAAAGCGTATTAACTTAGGAAACCTGTTCGCGACCCTTTCGATTACCCGTCATGCGTTATACGCGTTCGGTTCGGTTTATGTAACTAGTTTGCATAAACTAGCCGAAACGGGTCAAACGATATCATTTTTATCTCAAAATCCAGAATGTGAATAGTAAACCCATATTAAACAAGTCCTCAAACTTGTCGGGTCTAAATCACATTCTATCCGGTCTTCGCTTAATCGTGCGTACGAACCGTATCATTAAAACTGACCGGTCTAAGCTTAAGCTTAATCAAAGGCCCGTTAGTATTCTAATAGGTTATATTAAACCTTCGTTCCAGATTAGGAGGACCAGTAAAAGCTATCTGCAATTTATTCGATTAAGGATTTATACTTGCAAAGGTAAATACTTTTAACTTATTTTCCCTATACGGGCTTGTGTTACGGTACATAGCGTACCGCTTGATCGGGCATCAAATCTTCCATCGCTTAGGTGGTTAATTGAATAATTTGATCGGCTCGTTTAAACAGATTTGTTTACTTTACAGCCTTTGGGGGGTTAATGACCATGTCCCGGATATCCTTGGCATTATCTTACGAGATGGCCACGACCTGAGCACGGGGTGTAGGCGTACACCTGTCGGTGTATAACTCTAGAATTGTGGTGTGTCTATTGATCTTTGACCCGGATACGTTCCGGGCTACTGAACGCATAAGTAACATGTAAATCGTTCACAAGATTATAATATTAAATAATTCTCCCAAGTTAATAAAAATGTTTATGCCATGTGCATCCAAACCAATTTTCAATCATTTTATAAAATGAGTCAGTTGAATGTATTTACCAGTGTAAACTGACGTATTTTCCCAAAAAGATTAAATGCAGGTACTAGGCGAAATAGGCTGGGATTCTCCTAAGCATCATTAGAAGTCTCGCAAGCTTTAGATGCCGAAGTCTGTTGAACCATAAACAATGTTTTTAATTCGATCCTACTGTGGATAAACACCGAGTGATTGTGACTTTGTTTACAATAAATAAATTCGGTTGTATCTTATTTTAAATTTGCTTCCGCTGTGCATTATTATATTGTGTTGTTTGACTATTACGTTGCCAACCACGTCACGATACTCCCCCACCGGGCCCACCGGTGACACGTGGAAATTGGGGTGTGACAGATTGGACTCATTTCAGCGGCGTTGGAACCGGCTCGTCGAACCCTAACTAAGATCTCTTAACCCTAAACCCTAAATCATAACCCCTAAACCCTAAATATATTAGGGTTTGGCTTTTAGGGTTTAGTTTTAGGGTTTAGCCTTAGGGTTTAGCTTTAGGGTTTGGCTTTTAGGTTTAGGATTTAGCTTTAGGGTTTAGGGTTTAGCTTTGGGTTTAGCCTTTAGGGTTTAGCTTTTAGGGTTTATAGTTTATATTTTACGGGTTAGCTTAGGTTTTAGCCTTATTTTTTAGCTTTAGGGTTTAGAGTTTAGGAGTTAGGATTTAGGGTTTAGGGTTAAGAGATCTTAGTTAGGGTTCGACGAGCCGGTTCCAACGCCGCTTGAATGAGTCCAATCGGAGTTCGTTTTAGTCGGTTCCCCGCTGTTCCCCAATGAACATTCCCCTATATATATAACTAGTAAGGACCTCTTAGGCTTCTAGGCTTTACCACTACCATGTAGTTTACTTGTGATAAGTATACTCAACAAAATGTTAGCTATGCTGGTGAGCTCACGCTAGACAATTTATAAATAGTCACATTGACATTTATACATACACAATATAGGTTATGTCGTTATGACAATCTTTGTCATACTGACTATCAAATAACCATTGTACAAGAGAAACTGACCTGTGGTAGTGTCCTCACAGCCATCGTGTAGGTATGGAATCTATTACTGAGCGCATGGTTACTCTATACTGGGCACCTAAACATATTTTAGCTTTTCGTAATGTATTCAATAAGCATACAAGGATCCTTTATGGCTCCACTGATATTCTCATTTATTACAGTTTGAACACAAAGATTATACCATCACAGTTTTATAAACAAACATGATAACTCACATATCTAACAATTGCTACGCAATCATATAATATCTCTGGTCCTGATACAGATTAAATAATCCTAAGCTAGGTAATGGTACATCTAACTAGTTAGTATCATGGTTAATATTGGTTAACACTACCTTGTTTAACCTTATCCGATAAGTCTATGCCTAACTAAGGGTAGGCTACCCAATACCATCCCTTGCCAATAACCCTAAAGCCTAAAAATAGTTATTATTATTATTATTATTATTATTATAGTAGTTATTATTACGAACACACGTACAAGTATACCAAAGGCCTATCAGCACAGCTAAACAAAGCCACTAAGGAACTTTGTTCGGTTACTTTTCTATATTAACCAACTGGGGTAGCTCAGTTGGCCACCGACACCCATATTCCAACACTTGGATCGTTGGGGTCTCGGGTTCGAGACGTGGCAACCCCACCTCTCTCGAACCCCAAGTGTTGGGAGGGTCTTTACCGCCAGGGATCTTTGTCGGGTAGTGAACTGGGAGGGGGGATCCCCTCCGCGGCTAAGGATACCGTGCACCTATCCTTTTTTTTTTTTTTTCTTTGGTAATGTCTCTTTAGGAAAGCAATGTGGGCTAAAATGTGTTTGAGATTTCCGGTTTTATAAACTTTAATATATAGGTTAAGTAGAAGGTTGGAAGGGTAATTTCACCCTTATTTCAAGATGCTACTCCCGGAAGTCTCTTAAAATCATGATAAATTTAACCTTTTTGTTCAAAAGAGTTGTATTTTATTGTAGTATAGATCTGTGACATCCTAAAATTTAAAGAAACTTGAAAGGGTTAAACGTTAATTAAAAAAAGTGATGTAGGGGAAACCAGTTTTGGAAAGTGCTTGTCAAGGCCCAAGATGGACATTTTTGGTAATTACCAACAACCCTGAACCATTTTCATTCCATCATTTTAATCATTGTCAAAAGTTAGAGAGAGAAAGTCGAGAGAAAAAGAGAAACCAATTCGAGCTAAAAACTTCGTTCTAGCAACGGTCTTGCAAGAGATTACATAGGTTTGTACTGCTCTTCGCATGCACGCTTGATTGGTGCATTCTAAGTACACCTTTATTGATATTAATTATATTACAAATGAACTAATTTTAGTGTAAAATATATTAATTTAAACTGTTTTTATGTTTTGTAGGTTGTAAAAGAAAATGAGTTAAAATTGATGAATTTATTAAAAGAAGTAAATGTGTCAATGTTACAATTTGAATATCATATTCACAATATTTAATTTTCATTAATGATTGTTTGTTTGGAGTTGAATACATGCAACGTGATGATGCAAATTGCAGGTTGAAATAATGGACATTTAATTTATTCTAAGTTGGCTTGTGCGGGCTACGGGTACGGGGTAATAGAAAAGAACAATGATGGGCTAAATCTCATTAGAGTATATTAGAAGCATTGGGCGTAACCTTACAACAAATATTGGATGGTTTATTATTACTAGGCCATAAAGGCGATGGTAATTGAGGGAATATAAAAGATAACTAGTAAAATATTCCGCGCGTTACGCTGGTACACCACGTCGTATATTTAACTCGGGTAAAACCATGAAAATATAGATAAAAAAACTCTTGTGACAAAATGTAGATAAACCATTTGTGACGAAATGTAAATAAAAACATTTGTGACGGTATATTCGTAAATCACGAAAAAGTCACGTCCTAAATAAAACTTGATTAAAACCGTGGTATATCCAGATTTATTACAATTAATAAATAAATTTAATAATGTATAATTAGTCTAAAAGTAAAAATAGTATAGAAAATATAACACAAAAACTGTTTAACATATTTAATACATAGAAAAAAATCATTTGAGTATAAAATTATTAATTATCTATATTTCCTATTTAATAAAATAAATTATGCTTAGATTTTATGTGTCTAAACTTAAAAAGAAAAAAACTTTTGATGTCTAAAATAAAAAAGAAGATAACTTAAATGTAGTTAGTGTGACATAATTTAATATACATTATAATATAATTGGATGAGTTATTATTCCTAGGCCATGAAAGCAATGGTAATTGAGGGAATATAAAGATTAGATCGTATGAAGAGGGGGACGATTGAAGAGGAGAGTTCGCATACGGCTGTTGAGTGACAATACGGAAAAAGAAGATTTGGAGTTAGTGGGTTTTGACGGGATGATGCTTGACATTGGGATAACAACCATGGCTAATTCTCATTGTGACTTCCTTCAGTATATAGTTGGTAGGGTTTAACACTTTCTTAGTTTTATTCATATTTGGATTTGTTATTGATACTGACAACGTTTTATAAACAAGTTGATATGTCGGTTTATTTAAACTATTTGCATGTGTTTTGAGTTCTTGCTTTACAACTTTTTCGATTGATGACAAAACTTAGTAGTTTGTTAGGTGATATATAGTAGGTTGACTCACACTAGTAAATATGGTAACTGAACTGTAAAAAATCTTATGACAAAGACTTATTTTCAAGTACCATTTAAATTTACCGACTTTTCAGCACAATGTCTATGTGGAGTCTAATTAATTAATTAAATTGAGTTTTGTGTAAACCTAGAATCTGAAACTTGAAGGAGGTTACCTTTTTCTAGACCTTTTATGACTTTCCCCAGATGAACGATTGTTAGGTTTTTACATAAATATCATGTTTTTTTATGACTGTTATAATTGATATATCTTGATCACTCGTGTTTGGATTTGATAAACGTTAATTATATTTGAACCTTTTGTCTTTTGGCAGTTTCTTGCATCGTTAGCGGGTTGGTAATTAGGTAGGTAGTTGGTATATCTTAACGGATCATTAGGTCGTACGGTTATTATATAAAACAGTCCCTATTCATTATTCAAATTCACTAATTCTGAGGCCATGTTTATGTGGTGTTTAAATAATTGAAACGGAGTTTCGTGTTAAACATACAATCGGGATTCCGGATGGGGGGTTACTTCTTTTTAATTTGATAACTCTTTTCTTAGTTAAATAATTGGATAATTTAGCTAAACACTAACCAATATTCTCTGTGGAGACGACGTTACTTACCCATACTATTATAGGTATTTAAGTCATAAAAATAATTGTTTTCTATTAGCTTACGATAGCTACATCAACCCTTTGTTTGAGTCAATTTGAAGCTATTTTGGTTCGTCATAAAAATAATCTTCCATCAAGACTCAGATTTGAGGGTTTTTTTTTTTTTTTTTTTTTTTTTTTAAGAAGAAGAAGAACAAGAACAATTATCTAGAGTGATCAGGTGTCTATTTTAGGTTAGAAAAGCCAGATTCTAGCATACACATATCTCCTAATCAGGTGAGTTCTAGACTCCTTATAAGACATTTTTTGAGGTTGTGCATACTTTTGGTAAAGTAATGTAAATAATAGTATGAAATTTAAGGCTTGAAGTTAATGAAAGAAAAGATTAATGAAATGAATGGTTTTGGGCTACTAGTCGAATGTTATTAAGAATCATTTCCAATTAATCAAAGTAATGATCTGAAATGATAGTCTAATGGGACACAACCTGATAGATATACAATTGAAAGTTATCTATAAATGAAAGATAAGACCATAGGGTATGGTTTGGGTAGTCCCTTTGGGGACTATTCGCCACGTAGGCGCCACGTCACATTCGATGAAGGACCATCCAAAGGAGACTACGTCACATCCGATGAAGGACCATCTAAAGGAGACTACCCAAGGACTACCCAAGGGTGTGGGGACTACCCAATAATAAAAAATTAATATATAAAATAAAGGAGAGAGAGAGAGAGAGAGAAGAACTAAGGGGGCCCACCACTTTGCTTCGTCGGAGACGTCTTGGAGAAGACGGGAGGGACGAGACGACCCTCTAGGGGGCGGTGTGCGACGGGGCCGACGACCCGGGATAGGGAGGGGACGACCTCCACACCCGATGGTCTAAGGTTAAAACAAAGATACTACAAGAGGGCAAATACCTATAGGGCTTCAAGACTTGTCATGTGGTCCATGCTCGTGAACCTGACAAATGGGGAGCACCTGATAGGCATTTACTTTCGGGGCTACAAGAGAGATAGTTACCTACATCGATTCTATTTTACTAGAATGTAACTAGTGAAGACCTAGTTAACTGACAAATGGGGAGCACCTGTGGTGCGCGCCTATACGCGCGATTCAGTTAAGTCAGTCAACTAGGTCTTCACTAGTTACTAGAATGTCATGAATTGATATGAAAGTTTCATTTGACTACATCGATTCTATTTTATTGCACATCAATATTGTTTATTACTAGATTGATGCTCTTGTTAATTACAATATTAGTGGTACATTTTATTACAAATTAATATTGTTTATTACTACATTGATGATCTTGTTAATTACAATATTAATGGTTAATATGTTTCATCTTTTGCTAGTATATACATATATGAAAGTTGGGTTCATATTGTGTGAGAGAGACTAGAGAATCTCAATAACTCAAAAGTATTAGAAACTAGTTCTTGTAATATTGAGAGGAGAACTCTCAAACTAAACCACTTCACATTTTACCACTAAATTAGAACAGCCTTATACCCGGTGGAATCTTGGCCGTGAGTGCCATCTCCGGCATTACACATGTTGTTCCGGTTGTTGTACCCTCGGAGACAGACCGTCTGAGAGGAGGCGAAGAATCTGTTTTAAGGGCTCCATGTCAAACACGATCCTCAACCAAAACCGTCAACGTTTTAGTGTGCTCTTTGTTGCAGTCAAGGAGTATGGTTCAAGACTCAAGATGATAAATACTCGAGTCTAGGATGCTATCAAATGCGCGTGAAGGACCCACCAGAGATGCGGCTTGAATCAAGATTGGTATTTAAAATTATATTTTATATTCTTTTTATTTAGTTAATGTAACCGGTATTGTACTAGTCGAATTTCCCAAAATTAACGAGAGTCTCGTTATTGTTTATTATTTATTTTGTGGGTGGGAGTTCGCTACAAAGTCCATTTTTCCTACAAAGTGTAAAAAGTCATAAAATACTATAATGTCAACCATAAAACACACTCAAAACACATAACTAACAAAGTGAACATTACTAAAATGTCATATTTGTGGGTTTTGTGTTGTGTTTCGGATGATAAGGCTTTGATTATCGAATGACTAACATTAGTGTGTTTTATATTGATTATCATGTTGTGTTTTATATTCATAGTTCTACGATGGTGTGTTTGAAGTTTTTATGGATTGTTAGGGTTTGGATATTGTGTTTTAGTGATCTTCAACATGTTATTTGTGGGTTTTGAATGTGTTTTATGGCTGAAATTGTGGTGTTTTATGACTTTGTACACTTTGTAGGAAAAATGGACTTTGTAGCTGAACCCCACCCTTATTTTGTAATATATTTTAATAAAAAGTGAACCAAATTCCTACAATCTTAAAACAGACTTTCGTGAAGATTTTTACCACAATCTTAAATCTCATCTCTACAAGGATTTAGGTTCACGAAAGTTTAAAATATTAATTGGGATTTTTGTTAAAAACTTGTAAATATTTTTGGGAAATATTTATTTAGTACAACGAGTCAGATTAATTTTATGATTGGAGTACAATCTTTAGTCCGAATACCGTGTTGCAAAACGAACATTTTGATTCAAGTTTTAGAGTTCATGAGTTTTTTGTTCCTGTTTAGATAAACCGAACCATATACAAAATTATATGTATTCAATATGTTTTGAAATACTAAAAGTTTCTAATGAGCGTATTAGAAATTTATATTTTGTAACTCCATACAAAAAAATGTTTGTAACATTTAGTTTCTTTCTAACAAGTATTTTAGAAATTATAATTGGTATATTATTGTTGGTTTCAAAGTTTTGAAATATATATTTTCTAATGAACATATTAGAAAATAATTATTTTATAAAGTCATAAGTTTTAATATTTTCTAATGAGCGTGTTAGAAACAATGATGTTGAAAGAATAACAAGTTTTAAAACATTTATATATTCTAACAAGCGTGTTAGAAATAATTATTTTGTATAATAATAAGTTTTAAAACATCCATATGTTCTAACGAGCGTGTTAGGAACAATGTTTTAAAAACGGTTGGATGTTCTAACGAGCGTGTTAGAAACAATAGTTTAAAAACTTTTAGATTTTCTAACGGGCATGTTAGAAAAGATTATTATTACAAATAATTATTAACGAGCGTGTTGGAAACTATTATTTTGGATAAGAAAAAATCTTGAAACGGTTTCGTCTAAACTATAATTTCTAACAAGCAAGTTAGAAAGGATTATTTACATAAATGTTAAAACTGTCACACCTCAACCGATGGCGGAATCATCGGGGCGCGGCACTGAGCGAAACAGATTGTTCAAGAGAATCCACAACAACTATTAAATTACCGAATCTTTAATGTTAATATTTGTCTCAAAAACAAGCAAACTGTTC
>JARYGA010030302.1:0-46884 GCA_030545235.1 Helianthus tuberosus
TGGTGTCAAATATGTGGTGGAACTCATGAAGATTTAAAATGTTATTTTTTAAATTACAAACCCCACTATATATACCCATTGTTTTCCTGTAGTCTTAAGATGGACGAAAGTAAAAACAATCCATATCTCTCTCTCGAATGCTCTCAACCATCCCTTCGAGATGAAATTGTTCTTGAAGAATTGTTTTAAATGGAAGAACTAATTCTCCGATGGATAAAAGAACTTGAGATGGATATGACTAATTCATCTCAAGACGACGATCAAAGAGAATTAGTGGGGTTGCATTCGAATTATAACAACATCGTTGCTCCCGAAATCACCTCTAACTCTTGCGAGGACTTGAGCGATAGTCGTCCCTGTGTCGATTGTGCCGTGAAGGACTCCCCATCGGTTTCCACCGATGCATACATAGACCTGAGTGATTCGACATACACCTTCTTTAACGAGAGCCCGGATAAGGGAAATAAAGGTTGGTTTTGCCCACCAATATTTAGCTTAGGAATCACCCATTCCGATAACCTCTTGCGTTCTTGTCTAAAACTAGGGCAACTTAGGTATCTCAGGCACTTAGGTGTTGTTCCGTCCAGTAAAGAACCGCCCGATCCGGATGAACTCCTTGAAAATAGACGAAACTTCATAAACAACTTCTAGCCACGGGGCCGTGTCCAGGTCAGCACACCCCGTGTCCACCAAAAGATTCCCGTCTGACTTTTGGTCAGAATACGGACAAAAAGTGTCAGAATTTTGCCTGCACACGGGGCCGTGTCCAGCGTGCTTTCGTTTTCTATAAATGCAGCAAGATTCCTACACTCTTGGAACCATTCCAAAGACAGAGATCTGGTGGGATCTTCACATATATCATACTAGGTATATTTTAAAGAAGGTTCTCAACAACCATCTTGTCTTTTCTACTTTTGTCATTTGCCTTCTTCTTCATTTTTCTTCTTTAAACCTCTATTAAAGCTTGAAATCCCCATAGTTTCAAGCTTTATTGTAATATTTGTTAGGTTTTTATTCAAGGAATCTTGTCAAAAATAAGTTTTACAACACTGTTTTAAGTTATTTCTGCTTAAAAATGCTTCAAAAGTCAGAAAAATATTTTAAAGCTCCAAGATTCCTTGTTTCAAAAATCTGCAGAGAGGTGAACACGGGGCCGTGTCCGAGGTACTGTTTCATTAAATTGAACTCTTTTCGGTTTGTTTTCTTAGAACGTCGAGCAAAAATAGCAAAACATCTTCATCACACTCCAGAAACAACCGACAAAGAAGAAGGTCATCGGTAGAAGACTCTCTTGTGAACTACGTGTATGCCTTGAGAGAGGCCATCGATGAAATGACAGGAGTGGAAGAAGCTTTGGTCGATCGTATAAATCATTTATCGGTGGGACTAGAAGGATGTCTTCGAGAAGTCAACCTTTTGCACCAAAGGTTGAATATTCTCGCTTCTCCTCCTTTGGTACCAATCATTATGCAAAGGGCATGGAATGTGGTACCGGAAATCATCATACCGGACGAGTGGTACGCCATGCACACGGAACCCCCTCGAGACATATTACTTGGGGTCCCGGTTGCCCTCGCTCCCCTTCCACAAGATATTGTGGAAAATGAGCCCACCTTTTTTTCTCCCAAGAGAGATAGAAGAATGGCTCAACGACATCTAGGGGACACCCCTCGGTTCTGAGTTCTACAAGGCCTTTAAATACCGGAAAGCTACTTCCGGGCTTTTGATATTCCTACAATAAGGGTAGAACTCCTTAGGATGATTTCATGTATCAATTGACCTATCTATCTTAGGAACTTTTCAGTTTTCTATTTTTCTTATTTATTTTTAATTTTCTAGGAACTTATGTAATTTGTTATTTTCAATGAATGATGGTTTTAAGTATTAAATGGTGTTTGGATTGTGTTGTAATGGATAAAACACACTCGGGATGATGGAGGATACTAAGGGAAACTTGAACCCACACCCCATGCACAAAACCAGAGCCTCCCGACTCTTTTTCTTCATTACAGCAAGTTCAGCACGGGGCCGTGCTCAGCCAACACGCCCCGTGCCCAATGATCTGCAGAAAAATGCCCAGTTCAGGTAACTGGACACGGGGCTGTGTTCACTAAACACGCCCCTGTGCCCAGCCTTCTGTAAACTATGATACTGGCAATCTGAACACGGGGCCATTCCCGGTCACCACGGCCCGTGTCCAGACGCCCAGTAACATAAAATTTTGTTTTTAAACACCTATTTACACATTCAATCAACCTAAAAACTTATTTTTGGGACACATTGAGGACAATGTGTAATTTAAGTGTGGGGGGTTGCTAAAACCTTGAATTTTGCAAGTCCTAATAACAAGCCTTACACAAAACTCTATTGGAACCGCTAATCACCCCAAATTTTTTTCAAAATTTTTTTATTTCTTTTACTTGTCTTGGTTTAATTTGGGAATAATAAGTTATAAAAAGGTTATATTTTTATAAATTTACAACCGACAGCGTCGTGATAAAAAGAACCAACATAAGAAAATTATAAAATGGCATGACAAATCTAGTTAAAATTTGATTATATATACTTGATCACATTATAAACCCATTCCCACAAAAAGTGAGTTTTGAGCCTTTATTTAGCATACAAATACATATCTTTAGACTAAATGCTCATTTTTCGTTTCTTGTGTGAATAGCCGCTTGGTTTCTTACGACTCTAGAACTTGCCATGACGATACATTCCTGGTCCTACCAACTTAAACCCAAGTAAGTAAATGATGGAGGCACTAGGACTAACCCTTTTTCTTTTCAACACCATTATTTTTCATTTTTTACCACCTACCAAAAATCCCCCTAGTTAACCCCTTTGAGCCTAAACCTTTTCATTTCTAAACCCACAAAACAAACACCCTTTACCCACCAAAACCCTTTTTATTTTTAACCATTTATTTTAGTAAAAAGCTCGGTCTTTATGTGACACTCCTTATCGAAAAAAAAATTAAGTATAGCAATAAACAAACAAGTTCCTCAAAAGAAACTTTGTTTGAAAATGCTTTGTTTGAATAAAAGTCACAAAAACAAAAAGTTTTACGACGACCGACGCTTTTTACGCTTTTTGCCCTTTTTACTAACCACTAACCCAATACCTTTAACCCAAGCCTAACTCTTCCCCAAAGTCCTCTTGATATTTATAAAGGTGTATAGTTAAAAAGGAGGAGGATTGATTGCTTGGCAAGCATATGGTAGAAGTAAGTTCCATGCCGGTCTCGAGTGTTTCACAAAAATACATCTTCGGCCGAGTGTTGAGTGATCTCCCGTGAGGTATGTGAACTTGTATATAAATGGAATTTTAAAGAGGCATGTTATGCCCAAATAAGTAATTTCGCTTATGAAACGTTCAAAATAAATCATAACGAATAGGATTGTAAATAACATAAAAATAAAGCCCAATAAAGATCTTGGATTCCCGACACTCAAGAGAAGCCCAAAAACTTCTCTTCTACCAATTCCATTTGGGAGTGTAAGCCACATTATAAAGAGTTTTGCTTGAGGACAAGCAAAGATTCAAGTGTGGGGGTATTTGATGTGTGTAAAATGCAACATATAAATTACATCAATGAGGCATAAAACTAACCATTTTTTAGTACTAATGTTGGAAAAAGTGTGCTAATTTTGTCTTCCTTTTGTATTTTCAGGGTTAAATGAGCGTAAATGAACAAAAGGAGCAAATATGCAGCAAAATCTAACATAATTACAAGAAAAGGAATAAACGTGGCATGCCCGACCACTCGACAACATCTTCCCAAGCAAAAACAAGCAAACAGAAGGATGAACACGCCCCGTGCCCAGCGGACACGGGGGCGTGCTCAGGTGTCTGCAGAAAAGACAAAGTTGTAGAAGCTTCTATTTCCCGACACGGGGGCGTGCCCAGCCAACACGGCTGTGGTCAATGCTAAGATTTACAGAATCTGAGCAAATCTTGATAGTACAGATACGCTTCTGCACACGGGGCCGTGCCCATCAGACACGGGGGCATGTGGAGCTAATGCAGACAAAATGCAATTAATGAAGAAAGAGAAAGTTGATGGACACGGGGCCGTGTCCGGGCTTCTGTGCAGGCTATAAATAGAGGTGCTTGGTTCACTTGAAAGACATCCCTTGGCAAACCACCTCTCTCACACTTCACCCACACTCCACCACTATCACAACCCACATCCACCACCATCATCCATCATAGAGTGTGTGTAGTAGTCTCGGGATCCAAGATTGATAGTAAGAGTTCTTGACAATCAAAGGCCATGTTTGCCTAAGTCTCTTACATCACTTGGTGAAGACAAGCATTTAGTGTAATAGTTTTGTTTTTTAATCTTTTCGCACTTTTTATTTGGTTTTGTATTAATGACTTTAATAACTAGTTTCTTATGTTGAAGGTGAAACTTCCTTATCATTTGTCCGTGGTGTCTTGGGGTTATTTTACTGTCTATATAAAATAAAAGATTTACACCATTCATATCTCTACGGTCTATATAGAGATATGTTGGCTACCTGGTCGGGGGTTAAGGGAATGGTTTGGTAAGGTTCTTGCCTTGTTCAGTGTATAGATTCTACAAGGACCTGGGTCAAGCTTACTAGGACCTCCTTCAATACCCACTAGTATTGGATGACGGGGGTGCGAATGGCTTGATCCCCTCATATGTAAACTTCTATTAATACATTAGCCCGACTACTTGGGATTGTATCCCTGCTGACTCAAACCACTTAGCCGAGGGTAACGTCACCTTCAAAAGAGGGGCCTACCACATTACACATTAATAACTTAATTAATTATCTTCCAATATTCCAACCCTTTAGTATTGTATCCTTGCTGACTCAAACTACTGGGTTGAGGGTAACGTCACCTTCAAAAAAGAGGGGCCTACTACTATAACTAAGATAATCTCTTAAAAAGTGCAAAAGTGCGGAAAACATCAAAGGTTACACTAAAGGCGAGTCGGATCCAAGTGACTCATCTTGTCTATCTGTTTTTATTTTTCAGCATTTTTAGTTTTTATTTTCATGTAAAACTTTTCCTAAACTTTTGATTTGATTAGACGTTGAGGATAAACCGGTACTAAAAGCTCTTGTGTCCTTGGACGATCTCGGTATCTTACCAATGCTATACTACGCTCACGATCGGTGCACTTGCCCATATGTGTGTTTAGTGTTAGTAAAATATCATGTTTTATAAATTTAAAACTTGACTAAAGTGTTAAAAAGGGCTTAAAATATACATAAAAACATATCACACCTAACGCACATCAATTCCTTGCTTCGTGAGCCAACCACTCCAGCTACCACCACCATGTCCCCCTCTAATCTATCTCTCACCCCATCTGTTGATCTCATCCACACACCTCAAACCGCACCATAACGACCCTTATCCCACTATTTCTCAACAACCCATTCAACATCCCCCCTCTTGCGATATTGAAGCTTATGTAACGCTATGGTTTCAAGGCCTGATTCAACTGGAATAAGAAAGGGTTAACTACACCGATGGTGTAGGAGACATTTGACGTTTTCAACCATCTAACATCCCGGTTTTCACCACTAATATGCTTTAACAAGTTTATTTCAGCGATGTTTTTAATCATGAGACAGTAAGCAATTTTAAACATGATGATTTTGAGTTAATGGAGTTTACAGGACTCAAGTGTAGCTGTTTAAAATTCAGATCACGTAGCTTTGAGAACTAATCAAATGGAGACTAAAGTGGAAGGGCCTAAGTGAAAGTTTGGTGGTTAAAACACTAAACTAAACCCTAGATGGAGAATAGTGTCAATCCACGAGAGTTGCGACCAAGAATGAGTGGGTTTAAACCAAATAAACTAACTAGTAAAAAACATGGGTTGAAAATAAACTTGTAGCAAAATTAGTTGATTAAGAAAGAGAGAGAAGGAAATGGGTGTGTGTTGACCAAAAAGAGAGAAAAGGGGGGAAAATACACCAAAACTCAATTAGCTCAAATTCTAGCAAATTCAGGGGTGAACTGAGGCTAAATCTTGTGCATGAACCTTGATTATTGATCATCCATACTTGATAATCAAAGGTAAGTTGAAATATACGTTTGCTAAAGTGTAGTATGAGGAGGGGCTTGATTTTGCTAATCTTGAATGGGTTTGTTGATGCTATTAAATAACTGATGTGTGAAATTGGTTTAGAACCATGAATTGAAAAGAAATACATGTAGAAATTATACGAGTCATTGTTCTAGGTTAAAACTCTCATTGAAGATGAAATGGGTTTTCACATGTTTATGGAACTTCAGCCTTTCTTGGTGAAATTGTAGATATTAGTCATTTTGCATGAAATTGTGATGATTGAATGTAGATGAATGACTAAGAAATGTGATTGCTAGTGCTACATGGCAAATTTCTAAAAATTAGACATCTTGGATTAGAATTAAAAGTAGTGCCCATCAAGTGTTCGATAAAATTTAGACATCTTGGATTAGAATTATGTGATGGACATGTAGTAACTGGAAGGGTTACGTACCAGTAGTCGGGACGTCTTGTTTAGGCATGATAAACGTATTAATCCAATAAAGGACCAGTTTGCCCACCTGGGGACTAACGATGAGAGTACCGATACCTATTAGGCCAAAGCATGTCACACCAAACGTTACTTAAACTAACGACACTCTGATAAGTCAATGCGTCCGTGTTAAGTCATGGATGCCGTCTAAACATCATTCTATATCACCCCAAACTTGAATCAAATATCATTTCTATGGATTTTCCTTTGGGTTTAGTAGATGTCCGTTGGTGAACATACGTTGATCATGCAAGAGCTCGATAATTGCGGGGCCCACGTGATTACGAAAGTGACGCATGTAAAACATATCAAACTCTATGACGTATCAAACCCAATAATTTCCAATATTTCATTTTGAAAGATCTATCCTAAGTTTACATTCTATGGTTCATATGATTTTTGTGTGGATTTGTTGGTTTCATTTTTATCTCACGTTTTGGATTATTAATATATACCAAGTAACAAAACTTTTCATATCATAAGTTTCCTATTTTAATTGACACTTTATACATTCTTACTAAAAAATTCACGTGTTGTGTTTGATCCTTGTAGATGTCGACCAGACGACACCGTATCGGAAAACGTACCAAAAGCTCCGGCCGACGTATGGCGGCCCACATTATGGAGGAAATGGCCGCAGTGATTCCAAATATCATAGTACAAGTCCAAAGGGCCCTTCAAGGGACTGGCAATCAGGGATGTCAGGAAGGCGCGAACTCTTCTAGATGTTCCTTCAAGCATTTCAAATCTTGCGACCCTCCAATAAGATGGCACCACCAGTGCTACAATCCTCTTCCGTTGGTATGAGGAGATGGAAAGTACTTTCTTGAACTATGAGTGTCTTGACAACCGCAAGGTACGGTATGCGATAGGCCGTCTATTAGGGAATGCTTTGTCATGGTGGAATGCAGAGAAAAACACACGCAGTGCTGAGGCCGTAGTTGCCTTATCATAGGATTAATTGAAGGAATAATGATTGAGAAATTCTTCCCTTGGCATGAAATTAAGAAACTTGAAGACGAGTTCTGGGCGTTGAAACAAGACAATGGTAACAAGGTGGCATGCAATAAGCGTTTTCATGAGCTGAATAGGATATGCACATACCTGTTCACCCCTCTCACACGTCTTATAGAACAGTATATCGAGGGCTTTCCTTCTTTTATCAAAGACACGGTGGAAGGTAGTAGGACATAAACTCTTGAAGCAGCTATGCGGCTAGCTGGCCAACTCATTGAAAACCACATAAATCTAGATCGTGAAGGGAGCAAGGGGTCAGCTGGCAAGGCTCCTGTTGAAGACACAAAACTGGTAAAAGAGAACAAAGCTGAATCATCCTCTCGTTTTGATTAAAAAAGGAAGTGAAAGGAGAATGGGAAAAACTATGTTGTTACCACTAACTCTCCTATACCAGCTATACCTATAAACCACGTCGCACCCAACTCTACACCCAACAAGAAACCCTACACCGGTCCATACCCATTGTGTAACCATTGCGAATATCACCACCCAACCACTTCTCCCTACCGCCAATGTACCAATTGTGGGCGCCTTGGCATCTGGTTAATACGTGCTGCAACACACAATGGCAAGCACCTAGCCAGCACCAAGCTCACCCTAATAACCAACTGGTGACCCAACCCCTATACCAACTACCCTAAATCATGGCTCCTCCTCCGCAGAACATGATCCAGCCCTACTACCAACCCAATCTCTCTATGATGCCACCAGCTAGAGCATGTTTCAATTGTGGTGGCCCTACACAATTTTGAAACACCTGCCCAAGATTGGTGAACATCATCAATGCCCAAGCTCAGGCTAATTTAGATTAATCAAGCTAACCAGGCAGCTGAGGGTAGAACCATCAACAATGCAAAGCAAGCTGGGGCTAACAATAATGCTGGGAAAGTGTAATCCAAGTCCGAATAAACGAAACTTCATTATCGTTTTAATCCCAAGGAAGATTGGGAAGTTCCAATGTTATTATTTTGAATTATATTTTCATTTTCGTACTCAGACAATTACGTTGATGTATTAATGACGTAGGCCATTTTATGCTAAAGTCATTTATTATCGTTTTAATTGCCTTTTTTAATGCCATCATTATTTCATGTTAATGTCATTACATGTTGTTGCTATTTCACAATTTATTTCTATCTCATTATATACAAATACACGACCTGAACCGCAAGGGGCAAGGATGTGGACACAGCCTAACCCATAATGGTTAGGGACGCAAGTATCACTCTGTCATGCTTTGGTTATTACGGTTTGGTTATATTTAATTAGTGGATGAGTTAGTAGTGTGGTCACATAGAATCACACATGATTTAATAATGAAGCAGATGAAGTTTGATAAGGACATAGTGGATACGCTGCTGGTACTTCCTATTTATAAGTGCCTCTATCAAACTATCAAAAGCATCGTTATACTAATCATGAGGGATTTTGTGTTAGTTTTTGTGTTTATGTGTTTTGGTGACTCAATTCTATAGCATTATGAGTTCAATTTTATCATCTTGACATTTTTCTAGGGAAATTTTTCTCAGATTGTAAACTCTTTCGTGATTACAAGTCAACTTTGGATAGGATTTTCCTTTAGATCACACTCAATTCTCAATATGCCATTCTTGGGCTATACGATGTAACACTCGTATCTTTTATGATAGGATACCTCAAACTTTATCATGTACGTTCTTCACTCCTGTATCTCTGGAATTTAAAACGATTCCTTACCTGGGTATTCAAACCCTTACAAGGAACGTTACCTCCTCAAACGAATCTAAACATTACACCTATTATATTTTTAGCATGAGTGTACTCTTAGCATCTCTAAGACTCATGTTTAATACTCATTATTGACATTCGTAAGAAATGGTATGAATCTAAGACTTGAGTTCTTAGTGCAAATCCCAGATTTAACCCGTATCTCCTCCATCTATTAAAAACACTACACCTCTTTTTACACGAATAGGTTCATCCAAATTTCGGGATGAAATTTTTTTAAAGTAGGGGAGACTGTAACATCCACCAAAAAACGGATCCTAGAAAACCCGACGTGTATTGTAAACCGGATCCAAGATGTGCGAATAAATGCGAATTTTTATGATGATTGTTAACTTCAGCCTTTCTTGGTGAAATTGTAGATATTAGTCATTTTGCATGAAATTGTGATGATTGAATGTAGATGAATGACTAAGAAATGTGATTGGTAGTGCTACATGGCAAATTTCTAAAATTTAGATATCTTGGATTAGAATTAAAAGTAGTGCCCATCAAGTGTTCGATAAAATTTAGGCATCTTGGATTAGAATTATGTGACGGACATGTAGTAACTGGAAGGGTTACGTACCAATAGTCGGGACGTCTTGTTTAGGCATGATAAACGTATTAATCCAATAAAGGACCAGTTTGCCCACCTGGGGACTAACGATGAGAGTACCGATACCTATTAGGCCAAAGCATGTCACACCAAACGTCACTTAAACTAACGACACTTTGATAAGTCAATGCGTCCGTGTTAAGTCATGGATGCCCTCTAAACATCATTCTTTATCACCCTAAACTTGAATCAAATATCATTTCTATGGATTTTCCTTTGGGTTTAGTATATGTCCGTTGGTGAACATACGTTGATCATGCAAGAGCTCGATAATTGCGGGCCGCACGTGATTACGAAAGTGACGCATGTAAAACATATCAAACTCTATGACGTATCAAACCCAATAATTTCCAATATTTCATTTTGAAATATCTATCCTAAGTTTACATTCTATGGTTCATATGATTTTTGTGTGGATTTGTTGGTTTCATTTTTATGTCACGTTTTGGATTATTAATATATACCAAGTAACAAAACTTTTCATATTATAAGTTTCCTATTTTAATTGACACTTTATACATTCTTACTCAAAAATTCACATGTTGTGTTTAATCCTTGTAGATGTCGACCAGACGACACCGTATCGGAAAACGTACCGAAAGCTCCGGCCAACGTATGGCGGCCCACATTACGGAGGAAATGGCCGCAGTGATTCCAAATATCATAGTACAAGTCCAACGGGCCCTTCAAGGGACTGGCAATCAGGGATGTCAGGAAGGCGCGAACTCTTCTAAATGTTCCTTCAAGCATTTCAAATCTTGCGACCCTCCAACATATGATGGAACCACCAGTGCTACAATCCTCTTCCGTTGGTATGAGGAGATGGAAAGTACTTTCTTGAACTATGAGTGTCCTGACAACCGCAAGGTACGATATGCGATAGGCCGTCTATTAGGGAATGCATTGTCATGGTGGAATGCAGAGAAAAACACACGCAGTGCTGGGGCCGTTGTTGCCTTATCATAGGATTAATTGAAGGAATAATGATTGAGAAATTCTTCCCTCGGCATGAAATTAAGAAACTTGAAGACGAGTTCTGGGCGTTGAAACAAGACAATGGTAACAAGGTGGCATGCAATAAGCGTTTTCATGAGCTGAATAGGATATGCACATACCTGTTCACCCCTCTCACACGTCTTATAGAATAGTATATCGAGGGCTTTCCTTCTTTTATCAAAGACACGGTGCAAGGTAGTAGCACAGAAACTCTTGAAACAGCTATGCGGCTAGCTGGCCAACTCATTAAAAACCACATAAATCTAGACCGTGAAGGGAGCAAGGGGTCAGCTGGCAAGGCTCCTGTTGAAGACACAAAAGTGGTAAAAGAGAACAAAGCTGAATCATCCTCTCGTTTTGATTCAAAAAGGAAGTGAAATGAGAATGGGAAAAACTATGTTGTTACACTAACTCTCTTATACCAGCTATACCTATAAACCAAGTCGCACCCAACTCTACACCCAACAAGAAACCCTAATCATTGCCAATATCACCACCCTACCACTTCTCCCTGCCGCCAATGTACCAATTGTGGGCGCCTTGGCCATCTGGTTAATTCGTGCTGTGACACATAATGGCAAGCACCTAGCCAACACCAAGCTCACCCTAATAACCAACTGGTGACCCAACCCCTATACCAACTACCCCAAATCATGGCTCCTCCTCCGCATAACATGATCCAGCCCTACTACCAACCCAACCTCTCTATGATGCCACCAGCTAGATCATGTTTCAATTGTGGTGACGCTACACAATTTTGAAACACCTGCCCAAGATTGGTGAACATCATCAATGCCCAAGCTCAGGCTAATTTAGATTAATCAAGCTAACCAGGCAGCTGAGGATAGAACCATCAACAATGCAAAGCAAGCTGGGGCTAACAATAATGCTGGGAAAGTGTAATCCAAGTCCGAATAAAAGAAACTTCATTATCGTTTTAATCCCAAGGAAAATTGGGAAGTTCCGATGTTATTATTTTGAATTATATTTTCATTTTCGTACTCAGACAATTACGTTGATGAATTAATGACGTAGGCATTTTATGCTAAAGTCATTTATTATCTTTATCGTTTTAATTGCCTTTTTTAATGCCATCATTATTTCATGTTAATGTCATTACATGTTGTTGCTATTTCACAATTTATTTCTATCTCATTATATACAAATACACGACCTGAACCGCAAGGGGCAAGGATGTGGACACAGCCTAACCCATAATGGTTAGGGACGCAAGTATCACTCTGTCATGCTTTGGTTATTACGGTTTGGTTATATTTAATTAGTGCATGATTTAGTAGTGTGGTCACATAGAATCACACATGATTTAATAACGAAGCAGATGAAGTTTGATAAGGACATGGTGGATACGCCGCTGGTACTTCCTATTTATAAGTTCCTCTATCAAACTATCAAAAGCATCGTTATACTAATCATGAGGGATTTTGTGTTAGTTTTTGTGTTTATGTGTTTTGGTAACTCAATTCTATAGCATTATGAGTTCAATTTTATCATCTTGACATTTTCTAGGGAAATTTTTCTCAGATTGTAAACTCTTTTGTGATTACAAGTCAACTTTGGATAGGATTTTCCTTTAGATCACACTCAATTCTCAATATGCCATTCTTGGGCTATATGATGTAACACTCGTATCTTTTATGATAGGATACCTCAAACTTTATCATGTACGTTCTTCACTCCTGTATCTCTGGAATTTAAAACGATTCCTTACCTGGGTATTCAAACCCTTACAAGGAACATTACCGCCTCAAACGAATCTAAACATTACACCTATTATATTTTTAGCATGAGTGTACTCTTAGCATCTCTAAGACTCATGTTTAATACTCATTATTGACATTCGTAAGAAATGGTATGAATCTAAGACTTGAGTTCTTAGTGCAAATCCCAGATTTAACCCGTATCTCCTCCATCTATTAAAAACACTACACCTCTTTTTACACGAATAGGTTCATCCAAATTTCGGGACGAAATTTTTTTAAAGTAGGGGAGACTGTAACATCCACCGAGAAACGGATCCTAGAAAACCCGACGTGTATTGTAAACCGGATCCAAGATGTGCGAATAAATGCGAATTTTTATGATGATTGTTTGTTTTAAATGTTTGGTTATCTAATAAATTAATATAACGGATTATAGGATCTGAAACAAATATACATATATATATATAGGGTAGGGATATGGTAAAAAGTGTTTAAAATGTGAGAAGGGTAAGGAGTGTTTTAAACCATTGGATATTTGATCTATTGGTTGAGATCAATAGGGTATAAAAATGTAAATTGTGTTTTAATTAGAAGGACCTTATGTAAAATTGAAGGGCAATAGAGTCTTTTCAAATGTTTCAAATATGGTAACCGTATCCTACACAACCAAAACCCCCATCATTCTCCTAAAAACCAGCGACTTTCCTTCAAAAGTTGATTATCCAATTTCCTTAACTATTAACTCTTGATAAAACAATATATGAAGATATAACACTATCTGTTTATTGTAAGACACTATACAGTTTAATTAACAATAATCTGTTGATTTAAATCACTTAATAATCATAAAACACTATGAACCAGAAAATTAAGATGTCTGTACAGAATATAACACTATTGATTGGGGATAAAACACTATGAACCAGAAAATTAAGATGTCTGTACAGAATATAACACTATTGATTAGGGATAAAACACTATGAAAGGAAATTAAGATGTCTGTACATAATATAACACTATTGATTGGGGATAAAACACTATACATCTAAATATAAAAAAAAATAACTCTGTTCATGATAAAACACTAAAACAACAACTTACCCTAAACAATTCAATGTATAAAACACTACATAAACACAAAATCAAAGCATACTAACACCAGAATCGCAGAAGGGTACATGAAAATCTTATTGGATCTTGCAAAAAATTACAAAATTTGAAACAATCCCTAAAATATCTCATCACCAGTTTTTTTACAGTTATCTTGGAATCAATTAATTGATAAGAATGGAAAATTACTAATACACCCTTTTGAATTAATTAAGATAAAGGACACTTGTCATTCCCAAATTATTTCTCACCCTTCTCACAAAAGTTGATTAATGTACAGGATCCTAAACCTATATATATATAAACGGGATGTCACACCCCTAAATTCCACACGCGGAGTACCACCGTAGGGGGCGTGACTGACCAGGATCAAGCCACCAATCATATTGAACAATGTATTAAAGTAAATATAAAACCAACCAACAATATAATTGGTGTTCAAAACAAATCATCTAAGTTCAAGTTATCAGCGGAAGCATAAAGTTTAAAACCAAAACATAAGCATAAAAGTTCATAAGTTTAACATGGAGCTCAACAGTCCATGTCCTACAACGACCTCGTCCTCCTGTGCAAGCTCCATCTTAGCACCTAACGACCTGCAAGGCATATAGTAACGAATCAACAACAAAGTTGAGCGAGTTCACAGTTGGGTGTTCGTTTTAAGTTGTTTCGAAAACATAAGTTTCTTTTAGCTGGCTTACTTGCCATGGGGGTTACCCCATAGTTTAAAAACATAGTTATTCCTTTTACTCTGGCTCCCAGCCGTGGGGGCTATGCCATGAATATCCCACTAGACCCGTTACCATATCGACTACTGACTGGAGTAAGTTGGGTGCCCTAAGTCAATGTCTATCATCATTGACGTGCCCAGATCCATTAGTCCACTCCCGTCCTCTGCGGTACGGTGTGAGGCTTGTCAAACCTAATAGCGCTATTTAACTAATGACCCGTTCGCCATTGGCCCGACGATTAAGTCGATATAAAAATGAGGGACTTAATGATAGAGTTTTTGTCTAGTGTCAATGTTGTCACCCTTCAGTTAAGAGGGTGGAGGTACGTGTCCCATACAAGGAGATCACGCAGGTTCTAATGTTTTCACCCTTTAATTAAGAGGGTGGAGGTACGTATTCTACCCAAGGAGAATACGTAGGTTTCCTTTCAATCAATTACCCATTCCCAACCATTGGGAATCCCATGCCTTGTAGAAAGTGTGAACTCACCTTAGGTTAGCTCGGCAGATGAGCAAAAAGGTCAATCGAGTTGTTTGTGGTCAACCACGTCCTAACATGGTTACCATACAAGTCAGGTCTAGGTTCAAGTAGTGCACGTAAGTTTACACATAAGCTAACAGGTTACGAACACATAACGATCATGGAAAACACGTAGAACACGTTAACAGTAGCAGTCAAGTACACATAAGGCCTAAACTTGTGCGATTAGGATGATTGGGCCGTTGAGCTTGTGCGAGCCCAATCATCTTGTGCGATTCAGTAAATAAAGCCCAATGAACAACCGACCCAACCTGTTGTGCGATCAGCACAATCTTGTGCGATCCACAATGGGTTGTGCAATCCAAAAACATACCCGACCCAATTACATGCAACCCAACATCTTGTGTGGCCCAAATAACATTAACAGTCCACTATCTTGTGCGACCCAACATGTTGTGCGATCAGCACAACCTTGTGTGACTCACAACATGTTGTGCGATCCTGTAATAACGAATTGTACAGTGTGCTATAACAGTTGTACCCTACGACTTGTGCGACTGGCTTGTGCGATCGGCCTTGTGCGACTGTCCTTGTGCGATCAGTTATATATATTTCCTTAAATCATGCAACCAGTTTCGTTAATTTCATTCAATTTGCAAGACCAATTTAACAGTTTCCAACTTTGTGTTAATCGATCAAATTGAGCATTTTCCTATCAATTCTCATGAAACCTAATTAACCCTAATCACCATACAAATCAAGAACAACAATTTAACTTTCAACCGGATCTTCACACTAACGAATTTAAGGACTAACATGCAACTTATGATTTAACAACATGAATCAAACTAACCAACCACATACTCGAAAGTCATTAATCCAATCTATGCAATCGGTCTTAATCAATCTGGATCAAATCATGCTTTTAGTCATCAAACAAAACAATCTCATCATATATATATATATATAGGGTGAGGATTTAGAGAAAACGATGAAAAGTGTGAGAACGGTGAGAACGCTTATCGATCGTCCGATCAAAACAATCTATGGACTAGATTGGCGCGGTGGCGTTTTCGTAAATAACACGAATTCTATTGAGTCGACGCGCTTCATTAAGGGTAAAAAGGTCTTTACACTTCTAAACCAAAACGGCAACTAATGAATAAAATGCCATTACTGCCCAAAACGCATCCCTATATAAACAAAACATTCTCATACATAAGAACACACCTCCCCCAACCTAAAAAACGCCATATTTCTACTATATAACATTCATCTTACAACGCTAAAAAATTCAAAACATACCAATCATCTTAGAAAATGCCAAAATCTATCAAATATCAAAATTTTCCAAAAAATGGACTTTTCTTTCAGATACACTATTCCCTCAGAAAAACGCCAAAAATGGTTTCTTGTATATTCAATATTGTTCTACGCGAAGTTTTGGAAAATGCATTCTTTCCTGAGGTGCTGCGACTCAAATAACATTTTGCTGAATGAGATGGACAAAACTTCAAGAAAAAGATACTGGGGTCAGACTTATGTCAGTTTTTGTGTTTTGTTATTGATGAATATTATAATGGCATGAATTAGACGAATGACACTGATGAGTGGTTTGAAGAACATATTCAAACAAAAAACTCATGTCATATTGTCTTTCCAAACGGCAAAAAAAAAAAAAAAAACACAAGCATGACAAAGCCAAACCGCCAGTGAACATTTTTCAAAGGAGAAAGAGACTGACGACAGTGAAGATTTGAAAAGATGAACTGTTTCTATTTTTATTTTTTTAGTTTTCTTTTTCTGTTGTTTGTTATGTATTTTTCAACTTATAATAAAAAATAACATTATATTAATAAAACGCCAAAAGTCATAATTATTGTGAAACGCATAATGAAGTAAAACGCCAAAAACTCCCAACCTATAATAAAAGTAATTTAGAGAAGAATTATTAAAAGCTAAAAATGGAAACAAACGCCAAAAACTACTTAAAGCCATTAAAAAACGCCAAACTTGGAAGATGGAATGTCTAAGACCATAA
The DNA here is from genome assembly GCA_030545235.1 of Helianthus tuberosus. Taxonomy (NCBI): domain Eukaryota; kingdom Viridiplantae; phylum Streptophyta; class Magnoliopsida; order Asterales; family Asteraceae; genus Helianthus; species Helianthus tuberosus. The sequence continues at coordinate 17,013 of JARYGA010030302.1, forward strand.
AAACTCGTAAAAACCTGAACAAAATCAGTAAAAAATACATACAGTAACTGAAAAGACGACTACTTTATTAATATCATTTATTATACATAAAAATCCCGCCTAAATTATGCACCAAAAACATCCTATAAGGGAGACGTCTCTGCACAATCAACTGATCACACCACCAAAAAAAATAAACGCCATCTTTCCAACAAACTATTCACTTTAAAACGCCAAGAAAGATACTTAAAAAAGCCACAGATGCAGAACGTCATTTCTTCTTTATTGAGTATTGTTCTGAAAGAAATTTCACTGAATGGATTCTACTCTGAGGTGGGTATATCTATAAGCTTTTGTTGAATGAGATGGACAAATTTTCATGAAAAAACGAAGAAAAAGCGACTTTTACCCCTTAATGAAGGCGGGCGTTATGAAGGAAAAAAATGATCTACATAAGGTATTCAAAACAGGTTCAAAACGCCAAAAAGGTTAAAGTAAAAGAGGCTGATGACAGTAAAGATTTGGAAGATAAATTAGATTATAATTTTTTTCAGTTTCTATTGTTTGTTATCTAATTCTTTGATTTTATTATCTAATTCTCTACTAAAAACAAATTTAATATAAAACGCCAAAAACACCAAAACGACTGATAGTCTGAAAACTGAGAGAACGGATGCTAGCAAAGCACGATGTTTGCTATAAAACGCCAAAAACGCCAAATAAGGTATTACTGAAAAATCAATGCTAATTCACCGATGAAAATGAACGAAAAAGTAAAATGCTAAACAGTAAAAGGAAGAGACGATAACATTATTGCCAAACGTTTATTATATTAAAAGCCACTACATGGAAAACTGAATTTATTTATCTTTTCAAAACGCCATAATTGTCTGTCAAATTATAGACCTGTATCCTACTTGATATAATAAACACCAAGAAATTTACTGATGTTTTTTACATCATAGACATGCATCCTGATTTAAAAAACAATAAAAACACTAAAACATGATTAAAACGCCAAAATATTAAATATGATCCTGATCTACAAACAATAAAACGCAGTGTATTTATTAAACGCCAAAAAATGGAAACGGGATGTGACACGCGTTTAAAAAAAAGAAAATATGAAAGGACAAAAAAGCCCCTCCACCCTTCTCTATACCGCATGACACGTGTTAGGCCAGGAAGCGTTCTCACCGTTCTCACACTTTTGAGCGTTTTCTCCTGATCCCGTTTCTCTCTCTATATATATATATATATATACACGTATCGATATCAAGCACATGAGTCTAATTCATGATCATAGTTTTAACAACATATTTGCTAGCATGAAACCCTAATCGAACACATCACAAAACAACATCAAGAATATAGCAATCTATAAATGATGAACACTAACCAGGAAACCGAAGAACTAGATTGATCGAGATTGGGAGGCCTCGGGTGTGAGGATTGCCGTCGAACAAGAGAGAGGAGAGGGGAGAGAGCTAGGGTTTTGTGTGTGTTGTGTATTTTCAAATAATGAGGAGTATACACCCTCCTCATGAGGTTATGCGTATAAGGGAGTGGGCCGAACCCATATATGGGCTGCCCATTTGATCTCGAATACAAGAAGTGTGGGCCGAGAGTGGTGTGCCCAAAAGGGCTTGTGCGATTGGACTAGTGTTGTGTGATCGAGATTTATTATACACTTATACTTATAACACAATCACACATAACATGTAACATTCAACTCACAATCATTCCATTAATATCAACATACCAATTAGTCACATAATGTTCAAACAAGTTACATCAAGCACAAAGATTGGTTCTGAAATACGAGTTATCACATCATCCCCAAGTTGAAAGAAATTTCGTTATGAAATTTAGCACGTAGCTACTGAGGAAGCTAGTTAGGTTGCGTGGTTCCTGGGGTGTCACATCATCCTCCCGTTGGTTTGAAATTTCGTCCCGAAATTCCGCAGTAGCTTCAGCCTCAGTAGTGGTCTCACTTTTCTCGAACAACTGGGGATACTTGTGTTTCATTTGGTCTTCTCGTTCCCAGGTAAACTCTGGGCCACAACGGGAGTTCCAACGAACTCGAACAATGGGTATCCTGGTACGTTTGAGAACCTTAACTTCTCGGTCCGTAATTTCTACTGGTTCCTCGACGAATCGCAACTGATCGTCGATTGTGAGTTCCTTGAAAGGAACTATGAGGGTCTCATCTGACAGACACTTCTTCAGATTCGACACAAGGAATACGTTGTGAACTCCACTGAGTTCTTCGAGTAGATTCAATCTATACGTCACTTTGCCAATTTTCTCAGTGATTTCGAAAGGTCCGACATATTGCGGGTTGAGTTTGCCTCGTTTACCAAAGCAAACCACACCTTTCCAAGATGAGAATTTAAGTAGCACTCGATCCCCAACCTAGAACTCGAGCGGTTTCCTACGCTTATCAGCATAGCTTTTCTGACCGTCACGAGCTGCCGCCATTCGTTGTCGTATTTGGGAAATCTTTTCCGTCGTGTCGACGACGAGTTCTGGGCCAGTGATTTGGCTGTCGTCCACTTCTGCCCAGCATAAGGGTGATCGGCATTTCCGTCCATACAACGCCTCGAACGGAGCAGCCTGGATGCTAGTGTGGTAACTATTGTTGTACGATAACTCTACCAAAGGTAGGTGCCTTTCCCAGCCGTTACCAAAGTTGATTACACATGCTCAAAGCATGTCTTCAAGAGTTTGAATGGTGCATTCAGTCTGCCCATCCAGTCGCAACCCCCGCCCCCTATCTGTCCCGGGAACGGGCGGCCGCGAGACCAGTTTTGGTGGTATCCTTTGTTTACTAATTTGGCAGCAAAAATTTCATCAGGACCGTAGTTAGGAAATATTTATCAGATTAAATACCACGCTTTTATAATATTAAACATACTGGGATAAAACCCAAGTTTTCATTACAAACATTTTCATAGGGAAAATCCCTATTTTATTGAATAAAACATCTTCTTTTATTTAGGTAACTTTTATAGCCACTTTTCCAAGCCTTTAGTGCTGTCCAGCTGGCTTCTAGTTGGCTTTCACATTTTGTTACCTGAAACGTGTTTAAAAACATTTTGTCAGTGGGAAATACTGGTGAGTGAATCCCAGTTTAATCAAGAAGAGTTTTATCCTTTAAATAGTATTGAGAGCTATTACAATGTTTACATCTACACAATTACTCATTCAGTACTTGCCACTCGACCGTATCTGTGGCTATGGTCATATCACACCTTGGCTAACCCATTGTCCAATTGTGAAGATTATCAAGTGATGTATACAAAACCCCATAATACCGGCAGTAATTGAAGAATTACAAAGACTCAATCACTGCTTAATCGCATTGTAAAATATTTAAGGTTTTGTAAAAACAATTTACATAAAGGAGATTACTCACAAAAAGGTTTAGATAAAAAGAAGGATTACTCACATTGCTGTCTTAGACTTCTTTTAAGGGTTTCCTGGTGTTTATCTATTAATTACACAAATATACATGTGTTAGTATAATAACCCAATATTTACATTAGTAATACCCTCCCCGAGACGACATTCCAACGACTACGTCGGGCAGAACCTCGACAGCCATTACGGAACCCTGGATCAATCGGACAGCGTATCTAATAGGTAACCGAGGTTATAATACTTACAACGGAGCAGAACTTCGTTAATTAGGGGGGTATTATACCCGAGATTATGCCTACTATTAAGAATTTTGAGAGAGAAAGTCGAGAGATGAACGAATTGACTGAAGGCCCGATGCCTGCTATTTATAGTGTCTGATTTTGGTTTTCTCGCGGCCCGCGTAAGATGAGACCAAGGGCTACGCGGCCCGCGTAGTAGACTGGGTAGGCCCTAGCTTGGCCCAGTCATCGCACTAGCTCCGCCACGATGATGACACGTGGCAGCACCAGGTGTCGCCTGATCTCGTAGCTGTCGCGACCAGTGTAAGCAGTAGCCAAAGGCTACGCAGCCCGCGAGCGCCCATAAAATTTTGTTTTTAATTAATTTTTATAAAAATAAAGGTATTCGGGCTCGGTTTTCACTTACGGTGTATATTTTGAGACATATAGGAATATTTTAAAATATATTAGGGTGTTGAAAAATATTTAGGAGGGTTGTTATATCCTCCCCACCTTGTTTTAGAGCTCGTCCTCGAGATCTACTAGAACAAGTGTGGATATTTCCTTCGCATTTCTGATTCAAGCTCCCATATGTATTATGGTCCTCTTTTGGAGTCCCATTTCACTTTGACCAGAACTAATCTCTTATGCTTGAGGTTCTTAACTTTCCTGTCTTCAATCTGTAGAGGTCTTTCTACACACTTTAACTGTTCATTTACCTCTATATCCTTAAGAGGTACTACTAGTGATTTATCAGTTAAACACGTTTTGAGATTAGATACATGAAATACATCATGTATTCCTGCCATTTCCTCTGGCAGTTGTAGCTGATAGGCTACAGGTCCTATTCTTCTAATAATCTCAAAAGGTCCAACATACCTGGGGCTAAGTTTTCCCCTTTTTGATGAATCCTACCACTCCTTTCCAAGGAGAGACTTTCAATAACACTTTATATCCTACTTGAAATTCCAATGGCTTTCGTCTGTTATCAGCATAACTCTTTTGTCGATCACGTGCTGCTTTCAGTCGTTCCTTAACTTGAATGATCTTGTCTGTTGTTTCTTGTACTATCTCAGGTCCAGATAGTTGCTTTTCTCCGATTTCTGCCCAACAGACTGGCGTTCGGCACTTTCGTCCATAAAGTGCTTCGAAAGGTGCAGCATTAATACTTGTGTGATAACTGTTATTATAAGAAAATTCTATCAATGGTAAATGATCGTCCCAATTACCTCCGAAATCAATTACACAAGCTCTAAGCATGTCTTCCATTGTCTGAATTGTCCTTTCGCTTTGTCCGTCCGTTTGAGGATGATAAGCGGTGCTTAGATTCAACTTGGTTCCCATTGCTTTTTGGAAACTTGTCAAAAAATGAGAGGTAAAGCGACTATCTCTGTCAGAAACAATTGATAGAGGAATTCCATGTAATGAAACTATTTCATTTACATATAATTTAGCTAACTGTTCCATACTGAAAGTTTCCTTTATCGGTAGGAAATGAGCTGACTTAGTTAGCCTGTCTACAATCACCCAAATTGTATCATTACCTTTTCTTTTTTTGGGTAATTTGGTAACAAAATCCATTGTTATCAATTCCCATTTCCATACAGGCATTTCTAACTATTGTAGCAATCATGAGGGTTTCTGATGTTCAACTTTGACTTGTGAACAAGTTAAACACTTTGCAACATATGCTGCTATATCTTTTTTCATTCCTATCCACCAAAAATTATTCCTTAAGTCCCGATACATCTTATCACTTCCAGGATGCATCGTATACTTAGACTTATGGGCTTCTTCTAATATACGGTGACGTAGGTTTCCTAATTTAGGTATCCACATTCTTTTCTTATGGAATCTCCAAATTCCATCTGTTCCTTGTTCTAATTCCTTAATCATTCCTTTCAATTTTTCAGTATCATCCTTGATTGCTGATTCTTGTGCCTTTTTAATCAATTCATTTAAATCTACTAGTAGATTTAACTTAAGAGAACGTACTCTTTTTGGCTTTTCATGATACTTTCAGCTTAAAGCATCAACTACTACATTTACCCTTCCTGCATGATACTGGATATTACAATCATAATCACTAAGTATCTCCATTCAGCGTCTTTGTCTCATATTCAATTCCTTTTGCCCGAAAACATACCTTAAACTTTTATGGTCGGTGAAAATGGTAAACTTACTTCCGTAAAGTTAATGTCTCTAAATTTTAAGGACAAAAGTTATAGCTTCTAACTCTAGATCATGGGTTGAATAATTCTCTTCATGATTCTTAAGTTGTCTAGATGCGTAAGCTATAACTTTTTGACGTTGCATTAATACACATCCATAACCTAACTTAGAAACGTCACAATAGATTACAAAATCTTCAGTTCCTTCGGGTAACGCTAGTATGGGTGCATGGGTTAGTCTTTGCTTAAGAATTCTAAAGGCTTCTTCTTGTTTTGGTCCCCATTCGAATTTAACGGATTTACAGGTTAACTTAGTTAAGGGAACGGCTATTCTAGAAAAATCTTGAATAAATCTTCTATAATAACCAGCCAATCCTAAGAAACTTCTAACCTCGGTTGGTGACTCAGGGGTTTTCCACTTGGTAATTGCCTCGATTTTGGTGGGATCTACATGAATTCCTTCATGATTAACTAGATGTCCAAGAAATTGTACCTGTTCTAACCAAAACTCACACTTCGAAAATTTAGCATAAAGCTTTTCTTTTCTTAATAAACTTAGAAGTGCGTGCAAATGTGCTGCATGTTCCTCTTTGCTTTTAGAATAAATAAGAATATCATCTATAAAGACAATTATGAATTTATCCAAATATGGCTTACATATTCGGTTCATCATGTCCATAAATGCAGCTGGGGCATTGGTTAAACCAAATGGCATGACAGTAAATTCGTAATGGCCATACCTTGTTCTGAAAGCGGTCTTAGGAATGTCCTCTTCTTGTACCTTTAATTGATGATATCCTGACCTTAAATCGATTTTAGAGAAAAATCGTGCTCCTTGCAATTGATCGAACAGATCATCGATTCTTGGTAATGGATACCGATTCTTAATCGTGACTTTGTTCAATTCACGGTAGTCAATGCACATACGCATTGATCCGTCCTTCTTTTTAACGAATAAAATCGGTGCTCCCCATGGCGATGAGCTCAGCTGAATGAATCCCTTCTCCAACAATTCATCTAACTGTTTCTTCAGTTCCTGCATTTCTGCGGGTGCCAAACGGTAATGTGCTTTGGCAATTGGTGCAGTTCCTGGTATCAAATAGATTCTAAATTCAACTTCCCTGTCTGGAGGTTGATCTGGTAGCTCTTCTGGAAATACATCTGAAAACTGGGATACTACTGGAATATTTTTTAATTCTTTTCCTTTAGTGTTAGTGATTATAGAAATCAAATACACTAATGACCCTTTTCTTATATAACTTGTTGTTTTCATCACAGAGATGAACTTTGTGGATCTAGAGGTTTTATTTCCTTTAATTGTGATCTTTTCACCTCTTGGTGAATTTATTTGGATTGACTTTTGATCACATAAAATACTGGCTTTATTGGCTATTAACCAATCCATTCCTAACACAACATCAAATCCTGCCAGATTCATGGGGCAAAGGTTTGCATTAAATTTCTGATTTAGAATTTCTATTCTTGCTCCCTGCAAGATTTCAGAAATCTTAATGGTTTCCCCATTTGATGTCTCTACTAGACATTCTTGTGGGAGTATAGTTAATGATTGATTAAAAAGTTTGCAAAATGAAGTATTAATAAAACTTTGGTTTGCACCAGAGTCAAATAATACTTTAGCAAAAACATCATTAACTAAAAACGTACCGGTGATCACATCCGGGATCATCTTTGCTTCTTTTGCAGTCAGAACAAATGCTCTAGCATTTTTAGTATTCTTGGTGTTTGTGGCTGGAACTAGCTTTGGACAGTTAGGCTTGATACGACCTTGTTCTCCACAGTTGTAGCATATCCTATTGTTAGGCTTCTTCCTGCAATCTTCCTCCTTGTGTCTAGACATTTTGCAAAAGTTACCATATATGGAGTGTAACATCCCAAAAACGGGTTTGGTAATCAAATCACGTTAATAGTAAAGACGGGTAAAATACAGTTAGTGGTAAAAATTAACCCGGTAAATATTAGGACTCAAATAAATATACCTAATATTAATTAAAAAGGGGAATAAATACTTTGAGAAAACAAAGTATATAAGAAGGCCAAATTAACGGGACTTAAAACATAACGGGTTATAATTTCCCGAACCCGTTAAAGTAACTAGGAATAATTAACCTAGTTAGTAGCATATGATTAAGTGACTAACGATGAGTTGTAGCTTCATTTGATCAAAATAAAACATGAGGGACTAATATTGCCAAGTAGGAAACTTATTTTATTAAAACAAGAGTTAAACACCAAAACACACACTTAGAGTGTGTGTTCTGGTCGAAACATCCACAGGAGCCAGGGAGCTCAAACCCTAACATTCACTAATCTCACAAATTGAAGGATCAAACCAACTCCAAACCGAAAATCGAGCATAGATTATTGATCCCCATTGCAAGGAGATCATAAGGTATGTAAAATTCGACAAAAATTCTCTACTTGAAATTCTCATGAATTTAGAGAACTTGAAATCTGATGATGCATGTATGAATTGTAGATGAATTAGGAACATTAAAATGTCTAGGAGTAAACCCTAGACAAGTACATGTTGAAATTATGCTAAATTCTAGTGAAATTCATGGTCACCATTGTAGGTGACTAGTTGGTTATGTAGAACTTGATAAACACTAGGAAATTTGGGGTTGTTCTAGTGTAATTTGACATATGCGAAGTTATTTTAGAACTTTAAAGGCAAATATTTGTGTTAAATAGTTTGAATGATGAAAATTCGGGTTATATGACAAGTCATGAGCTTGTCAATGAATTATTTATAGAATATGCCCATAAGGTGTTCGATGTAATGCCTAAGTGAAATTGAGTATCAACTAGTTCGTAGATAGAACTTGGTTTGGATAAGTATTTGGATAAATGCCTAATAACATGACAAAACGGGTTTCACTTATAGAGGGAAAACCCGTAGATTTTGTGAGATAAATAAATATAGTGTCTTCGATAATCAAGAGCTAGGCTAACTTAGTGTTAACAATAGCATGAACTCGAGTTAAAAGATTTGTTAGAACGATGGCTTAAAGGAACGCCCACCGGGTAAATTGAAAATGCCTGAATTAGCTAATGAACATGAATGTGCATTTTATAAATATAGGGGATGTTTGACTTTCAAAAAGTCAAACTGACCTATAATACGATAAATGGTAATTTTTGATATGAAATGCGTAAGGTGGAATAATCGTATTAGATTATGATTAAACTAACCACCTTGAAAACGATGATGATAGTTTGACGCGTAACAAGCTAGGTGGAAGCTTGATGAGGGAGCGGGTCAAACAAATCAAGAAGGAAAGGAAAAGCGTAGTTCGGATGCGAGGTAAGTAAAGCTTACACCCAATCGTAGTATACGTATTTATTTTATAAGTGATAAATACAATAACGGACTATATTTGAAATATGAGTTCCGATCCAAAATGAAAAGAATCGGAACGAATACGAATGATAAAATTCATAGAAAATGGCTAAAAGGGGTGAAACGGTAAAGTAGTTATGAAAGGACTTAGATAAAATGAGTTTTTTTTGGGAACGGCTACTTTATAAGTAAGCCTAAAAGAATAAAAAGGGTAAGACGGTGAATTAGTCAAGTTTAAATGGATCAAAGCTGAAGTTTAAAAATGACACCAAGTGGCATAAGCCATGTTGGGTAAATGTGTAAGAAACGGATTTAAGACACCTAACTAATTGGTGAAGAATCCGAAACGAATTACTTAACGGAATGGTAAATAAATACCATTCATATATAAGCACAAAATGTTTGGTCGTTAGACCAAACGGGTCAAATGGTAAGTTTGATACCATTTGACAATTTACGACTAATAAATGTTTGTCGAGTCTTAAGCTCACAGGATAAAACGACTTGAGAATTAGCGATGCAATGAATTAGCCATATATTTGATACAAGGTATTAAAACGGGTCAATATGTTGATCCGAACCAGGTACGCATATTTTGAGTTATAGATAATAGTAAATGTTGGTCAAATATTAGCGAAAGTCCTTTGTTGCAAAAGGAAGGACTAAAATTGACCAAAGAGCCCTTGAGGGGTAAATAGGGCAAACAACCTTTAAGAGTTGTTTAGAAGTATGAGTTTTGTTAATTTGAGTCTTTGTGATACGCATATATATGGAGATAGGATATAAACTAAAAAGAAGCGTGATTTAAGCTTGAAAGTGTTAAATACCCTTAACGGGTCAAAATGAGTATATATGCAAAACGGGTTAAGATTACATAAGAAATCCGTAATTTGAACCTTGAATTATAGTAAACTGATATAATGTGGGTTGCATGACATTTTAAAGTTAACCAACAAGTTTGTTTGATCATATCGCAAATGGGTCAAAAAGTGTCAAAAATGAATTTCAAGCCGAGAGCTTGAAATCTGATATTTTGTGAATTCAAATGTCGGGTTTTTACTCCATATGATGGAGAATTAAATTACGAACGCGTAGGAAAAAGAATCGCGTAAAACGGACATCTAGATCAAAAGTTATGAAGCTTAGAAGTTAGAATTTCGATCAAAAATGGAGCTGGGCAATTGCAGCAACAGATTTAAGTAACAGTCTGTGAAAAAGGGGGCTACGCGTCACGCGAGGCCCCTAGGCGTCGCGTGACGCCCCTTGTTCCGGAAAAGTTTATTTTTTTTTGTTATTTGACCCATATAACGTGCTTAAACTTGTTATTTAACTATCAAAACTAACTTTTAAGTTGGTTTTGATCACAGTTGAATGCCAAGAGTGCCTGGATGAAGATCAAGCTCGATGAGGAACCGAACACGATAAAGTTAAAAGCTTCCGCATGATATATCGTTATAACATTTAAATGACGATCTCCTACTCATTATGATGTATATAAACCTTCCTTTGTAAAAGTTTTAAATTAACCGTATTATTCAAAGTACATGTAATTATAATTACATGTTCATTTCCGTAAACCATAGGAAAACCTTAAAATAATAACAAGGGTGTTACAAGTTGGTAATCAGAGCTCATGTTTAAAGAATAAAGTGTGTTCGGTTCGAGGCTTGATCGTAAATCTGGTAAGTACATGTATATCAATGGTTTTGTATGACCAAAGTGTTGAGAACAACACATATGGTTATCGTGTAATACACGTTACACCAATAAAAACGATATAGAATAGATATAGTCATCGAAATTACACGCGTTGATGCGTATAGTAGAAAAGTCTCGTATTATAATACGGGCATCTTTTAATGTCGAAATTACTAACTGTTGTATATGTTTTGATTGAAGGACACTCGCATATGAAGATAGCGAGAGTTTAACAAATCATGGATTTAACCGAGGAATGGTCCAAAGTATGACAAATAGAGCACGCTCACCAAGGACCAAAATCGCGCAACGATTGCGAATAAGTTAATGGCAAGGGGAGCCTGTTAGAGCAAGCATTATCAGGTGCACGTTTTAAATTATTGCATAAATAGTAATATGTAACAAATACGTAGAGATTGAAAGTTGCATATGTAGATTGAAAACTTGGAAAAAACTTGAATAGAAAACCTATCCGGGATATTGTTTCCAAGAAAAACAAATAGAGGCATTACTTATATGGGGTGTAATGTGAAAATTATAAAAAGGTCATGTATACCAGGTGTTGATCGCTTACTCTGGCCAAGTAAGTAGTGAACACGTGGTACCATGACGTATGATGGACACATTTATGTCCGATGTAGTAAGGATGGGGTGAATGGGACTAACTTAAATGGTACCCAAATGAATCAAATAAGTAAGATGTTTGATAGTAAACGTAAACGTAAGTCGGATGACGGAAGCGTATTACGTAAGAATAACGAGCCCGAGGGAAGGGACAAGGATCAAGTAAAAAGAAAATACAGACCGACCAATAGGAATGCTAAGGCATAGAGATAAAAGTTTGACTGTCACAAGTGATGAAATTCATATGGACAAGTCAAACGAATTGAATAAAGAATAAAGGACTCAATTGAATAAAAGCGATGGATCTTGCTAAGACGACCAAATAAATTAAAATAACGTCTAAAACCATATAAGAATGGTTACTTGAAAATGATTACGATAAAGATACCCGATGAATGGGTAGGATTTGGAAAGAATGCGTAAACCAAGAGACGGGAACGCGAAATAGAAAGTCAAAAGACTCGAAATATGAGTCATGACTAAAAGGCAATGAGAATTTGCAAACAGAAATGTCAATAACTACGCTCAACTATTTTAAAGTTGAACAGGTCGAATAAAGAATAGAGTTTGATGTTCACATGTGGTGAAATTTCACACGAACAAGTCAGACAAATTTAATAAAGAATGACACTTGCTAAAGTAAGTAAGCGTGAATCGAATAAATAAAAGTGTGAAATATTAGTAAACCTATGTAAAGGAGTTATAGGTGTTAAAAACATTAAAATAAAAGAACCCGGGTAATGGGACGTAAAGAAGTATAGGTAAGAACCGGGTAACGGTAAGTGTAGGGCAATTCGACGTGTAAATGACATTAGAAGTCACGAAGTCGGAAAAATAATTTGAAAGAAAACAATGCAGCCTTAGACTACGGTCAAGGTCAAACGAAATCCAAAAAGGTAAAAGTGAATAATTCTAAACATAAAAAGGGGTGCCTTAACGTCATATGCGTATATAAATGTATATACATTTGAATAAAGACTCGAATAAAAGATGATCTACGGAATCATCACAACCTACGGGATGTTAATTAGTGTAACGGTCTACGGGGCCGAAATGATCCACGGGTCATGAATTGAAGCAAAGGGATCATAAGGGCCTCGCCTTAAAGAGGTGAAAGCTTAAGGAAATAGCCTACGAGGTTAAGTGAAGGAATCTACGGGTCAATAGTGTAAGGTGAGGGAACTTGTTATGAATCCCCGCGTAAAACGAGAACGGAAAACAATAAATTATGGGTTGTCAATTTCCTTGATATGAGTAATTGACATAGTCAAAGAGAAAAACGTTAAACTAAAAATTCAGTTTTAGTAAGAAATAACGTTTTAACAAATATGAATACTATAAGGCGAATTCGGAAATAACAAATATCAAAGAGTATGGGTTTTTACATCGATAAGTGCGAGACGATACATTCGAAAAGAAGAAGTATGATAAAGAAACGTTGAATTAAACTTAAACGTGACGTGACACGCTCACGGACAAGAAAAGAAATATAGAAAATGATCACGTTGTAACGTGAGTTACGGGGTATGAAGTGACGGCGACTAATTAGTCTAGCCGGTAAAACTAATCAAAGTTAAGAAAGCGTCATAACAAATACAAGCGCTTGTTAATATAACACAAGCGCGGGATAGACCTATTAAAAGACTAACGAGACTAAGTGGTCAAGTGACAACTCAGTCAATAAGGATAAAGGGTTATAAGCTGTAAGTAACGGCCCGCGAGGCCTTACACATGAAAGACGTACCCGTCAGTATACATGAAAACTTTTGACCAAAGGAAACGGGAGCCTTGAAAACGAAACTAGGTTCGTTTGATTAAACCAATGAACTACGTAAATAAGGTTTCGGGGACGAAACCTCTTTAAGGGGGGTAGACTTGTAACATCCCAAAAACGGGTTTGGTAATCAAATCACGTTAATAGTAAAGACGGGTAAAATACAGTTAGTGGTAAAAATTAACCCGGTAAATATTAGGACTCAAATAAATAAACCTAATATTAATTAAAAAGGGGAATAAATACTTTGAGAAAACAAAGTATATAAGAAGGCCAAATTAACGGGACTTAAAACATAACGGGTTATAATTTCCCGAACCCGTTAAAGTAACTAGGAATAATTAACCTAGTTAGTAGCATATGATTAAGTGACTAACGATGAGTTGTAGCTTCATTTGATCAAAATAAAACATGAGGGACTAATATTGCCAAGTAGGAAACTTATTTTATTAAAACAAGAGTTAAACACCATAGAGTGTGTGTTCTGGTCGAAACATCCACAGGAGCCAGGGAGCTCAAACCCTAACATTCACTAATCTCACAAATTGAAGGATCAAACCAACTCCAAACCGAAAATCGAGCATAGATTAATGATCCCCATTGCAAGGAGATCATAAGGTATGTAAAATTCGACAAAAATTCTCTACTTGAAATTCTCATGAATTTAGAGAACTTGAAATCTGATGATGCATGTATGAATTGTAGATGAATTAGGAACATTAAAATGTCTAGGAGTAAACCCTAGACAAGTACATGTTGAAATTATGCTAAATTCTAGTGAAATTCATGGTCACCATTGTAGGTGACTAGTGGGTTATGTAGAACTTGATAAACACTAGGAAATTTGGAGTTGTTCTAGTGTAATTTGACATATGGGAAGTTATTTTAGAACTTTAAAGGCAAATATTTATGTTAAATAGTTTGAATGATGAAAATTCGGGTTATATGACAAGTCATGAGCTTGTCAATGAATTATTTATAGAATATGCCCATAAGGTGTTCGATGTAATGCCTAAGTGAAATTGAGTATCAACTAGTTCGTAGATAGAACTTGGTTTGGATAAGTATTTGGATAAATGCCTAATAACATGACAAAACGGGTTTCACTTATAGAGGGAAAACCCGTAGATTTTGTGAGATAAATAAATATAGTGTCTTCGATAATCAAGAGCTAGGCTAACTTAGTGTTAACAATAGCATGAACTCGAGTTAAAAGATTCGTTAGAACGATGGCTTAAAGGAACGCCCACCGGGTAAATTGAAAATGCCTAAATTAGCTAATGAACATGAATGTGCATTTTATAAATATAGGGGATGTTTGACTTTCAAAAAGTCAAACTGACCTATAATACGATAAATGGTAATTTTTGATATGAAATGCGTAAGGTGGAATAATCGTATTAGATTATGATTAAACTAACCACCTTGAAAACGATGATGATAGTTTGACGCGTAACAAGCTAGGTGGAAGCTTGATGAGGGAGCGGGTCAAACAAATCAAGAAGGAAAGGAAAAGCGTAGTTCGGATGCGAGGTAAGTAAAGCTTACACCCAATCGTAGTATACGTATTTATTTTATAAGTGATAAATACAATAACGGACTATATTTGAAATATGAGTTCCGATCCAAAATGAAAAGAATCGGAACGAATACGAATGATAAAATTCATAGAAAATGGCTAAAAGGGGTGAAACGGTAAAGTAGTTATGAAAGGACTTAGATAAAATGAGTTTTTTTTGGGAACAACTACTTTATAAGTAAGCCTAAAAGAATAAAAAGGGTAAGACGGTGAATTAGTCAAGTTTAAATGGATCAAAGCTGAAGTTTAAAAAGGACACCAAGTGGCATAAGCCATGTTGGGTAAATGTGTAAGAAACGGATTTAAGACACCTAACTAATTGGTGAAGAATCCGAAACGAATTACTTAACGGAATGGTAAATAAATACCATTCATATATAAGCACAAAATGTTTGGTCGTTAGACCAAACGGGTCAAATGGTAAGTTTGATACCATTTGACAATTCACGACTAATAAATGTTTGTCGAGTCTTAAGCTCACAGGATAAAACGACTTGAGAATTAGCGATGCAATGAATTAGCCATATATTTGATACAAGGTATTAAAACGGGTCAATATGTTGATCCGAACCAGGTACGCATATTTTGAGTTATAGATAATAGTAAATGTTGGTCAAATATTAGCGAAAGTCCTTTGTTGCAAAATGATGGACTAAAATTGACCAAAGAGCCCTTGAGGGGTAAATAGGGCAAACAACCTTTAAGAGTTGTTAAGAAGTATGAGTTTTGTTAATTTGAGTCTTTGTGATACGCATATATATGAAGATAGGATACAAACTAAAAAGAAGCGTGTTGAAAGTGTTAAATACCCTTAATGGGTCAAAATGAGTATATATGCAAAACGGGTTAAGATTACATAAGAAATCCGTAATTTGAACCTTGAATTATAGTAAACTGATATAATGTGGGTTGCATGACATTTTAAAGTTAAACAACAAGTTTGTTTGATCATATCGCAAATGGGTCAAAAAGTGTCAAAAATGAATTTCAAGCCGAGAGCTTGAAATCTGATATTTTGTGAATTCAAATGTCGGGTTTTTACTCCATATGATGGAGAATTAAATTACGAACGCGTAGGAAAAAGAATCGCGTAAAACGGACATATAGATCAAAAGTTATGAAGCTTAGAAGTTAGAATTTCGATCAAAAATGGAGCTGGGCAATTGCAGCAACAGATTTAAGTAACAGTCTGTGAAAAAGGGGGCTACGCGTCACGCGAGGCCCCTAGGCGTCGCGCGACGCCCCCTTGTTCCGGAAAAGTATATTTTTTTTTTGTTATTTGACCCATATAACGTGCTTAAACTTGTTATTTAACTATCAAAATGTCACACCCCGATTTCCACGTGTCACCGGTGGGCCCGGTGGGGGAGTATCGTGACGTGGTTGGCAACATAATAGTCAAACAACACAATAATTATTATGCACAGCGGAAGCAAATTTAAAAAGATATAATACAACCGAATTTAATTATTGTAATATCAAGTATCACAACGTTCGATTGTTTATCCACCGAACGGATCGAAATAAAATAGAAACAATGGTTCAACAGACTTCAGGCATCCTAAGCTTGCGAGACTTTTTATTGATGCTAAGGAGACAATCCAGCCAATTTCGTTTAGTACCTGCATTCAGTCTTTTTGGGAAAATACGTCAGTTTACACTGGTAAATACAATCAACTGACTCATTTTGAAAAATGATTTAAAATTGGTTTGGATGCACATGGCATAAACATTTTTATAACTTGGGAGAATTATTTAATATTATAATATTGTGAACGAATTACATGTTACTTGTGCATTCAGTAGCCCGGATCTTGTCCGGGTTAAAGATCAATAGACACACCACAATATAGAGTTATACACTGACAGGTGTACGCCTACACCCCGTGCTCAGGTCGTGGCCATCTCGTAAGATGATGCCAAGGATATCCGGGACATGGTCATTAACTCCCCAAAGGCTTTAAGTAATCAAGACTGTTTAAACGAGCCGATCAAATTAATCAACTACCCACTCAACTGTGGAGATTTGATGCTCGATCAAGCGGTATGCTATATACCGTAACCCAAGCCCGTAAAGGGAAAATAAGTTAAAAGTATTTACCTGAGCAATGTATAAATCACAATAAGCAAAATGCACGTAGCCATTGTTCAGCGTTTAGAGGTCCTGCAATGGACCTGGGTCAAATTCAGTAGGACCTCCTTCAATGCTTAACGGTATTGGATGGCGGGGGTCCAAACTCTTTGATCCCCTCATAAGTTAATTACTATTAATACTATAACCCGGCTATTTAGGACTGTATCCATGCTGACTCAGACTACTTAGCCGAGGGTAACGTCACCGCCAAAAGCGGGGCCTACCACAATATTGCATTAATAACTTAATTCATTATCTTCCAATAATCCACCCTTTTAGGATTGTATCCTTGCTGACTCAAACTACTGGGGTGAGGGTAACGTCACCTTCAAAAGAGGGGCCTACTACAATAACTAAGATAATCTCTTAATTATGTGCAAAAGTGCGGAAATAATCAAAGGTTATACTAGATACGAGTCGGAACCAAGTGATTCATCTTGTCTATCTGTTTTTTTTTTCAGCATTTTAGTTAGTTTTTATTTTTTCTTAGTTTAAAACATTTTTCTAAACTTTTTATTTTGATTAGATGTTGAGGATAAACCGGTACTAAAAGCTCTTGTGTCCTTGGACGACCTCGGTATCTTACCAACGCTATACTACGCTCACGATGGGTGCACTTGCCCATATGTGTGTTTAGTGTTAGTAAAATATCGTGTTTTATAAATTTAAAACTTGGCTAAAATAAGTGTTACAGGGGCTTAAAATATACACCTAATATATATAACACTTTACCGCACATCAAAACCGTTAAGGTTTGACCCGTTTCGGCTAATTTATGTAAACTTGTTACATAAACCGAACCGTACGCGTAATAAGCGTGACGGGTAATCATGAGAGCTATATACAGGTTCCCTAAGTTAATTATGCCTCAAATATGTTGTGACATCAGTAAGATGTCTTTCATTATGCCCGAAACGTGTTTAAACACAAACTAGGCCCCGTAGGGGTAGTTTGGTCATTTAAAAGTTTATAAAAGCGTTTAAGTGTTTAACTGAGTTACAGGTCTGATGTAATCAGTAAATATACTCAAATTGTTAAGTTATATCAGTAAGTTAAAGCATATATGTGAAACTTATCATTTTTAACCAAACTATGCCCCGTAGGGGTATTTTGGTAATTTCACATAAGTCGAAAAGCTCAAAACTGAAGTCTGAGTTTATCAACCTTTGCTTACTGTTAAAATATTATAATTTTCCTCATATATCAGTAGGTATCAACCCGGGTATGTCCAATATAATTTTAATACATACTTTGCGCTAAAAACGCTTAATAAGGCGATTAAAGGCCATTTCCGGGTTTGATACTTAAATATGATATTTTTATATTTCCAGAAGGCTTAAAATACTTTATTTATCATATGTGATCAGTAGCAAAAGGTTTGGAGTCGTTTAGATATGTAAAACTCATTTTATGGCCCGTAAGGGCAAAACCGACAATTACCGGATTAAGCCTACGACTACTAGTTATGCTCAGCCTAAAATTAATTAAAAATATTTAAAAATCCCAAAATAATATATTACATCAGTGGGTATTAAGTTTGATACCAAAAAGTAGGCTTAACTAGGCTATACGCTAATTACGCCGTTTTATTAACATAAAGCTTTAAATTAGCGATAATGAGCATAACTCTTAATCTACAAATCAAACTGATGTCAAACTTTGCATACAAGTTTATATATCAGTAACTAAGGTTTCTACACTTTTACATCTTCATAAATCACGTTTTAAGGTAATAAGGGCATAACGGTCAACATATGAGCAATTAACGGAAACATGCATATTAATTGGATAACTAATGAACCAAGGTGTATAATCACAGAGGGTTATTCTAACATGTAACCTAGTCCAATTAAAGCTCTGAGGCATTTCTAAAACATGCCTAAACGGGTCAGAACTGAAAGTTAAAGTGAAAGTCAAACTATGTGACTTTCGGTTCCGAACCGGGTAATTACAGGAATTTGTCGGGTTGAACATGTTTAGACATGTTCTTACACTTATTACTAAGTTATAACAATGATCCAACAGGTTGTATATGATCTACATTGCTAATTATGCATAAATGGCATTTTAAGCTTCCTGTTGACTTTTTAAATGTAAGTTTGACCCGACTTTTGACCTGGTTAGAGTGGTGATCAGGGGGAACCCTTTTGAGGGTTTATTACCCACATAAATACCAACTTATACCTACTTTTAATTCGAGATATGACTGAGCCATTGTTGACTAATCTCAAAGTCAAACCGTAATTACGACGGTTTGACTTTTAGCTAAAATAATAAGCTAAACTCAATTAAAGAAGGATTAGAACACTTACTGAAGTCCTAAGCTTGATTAGAGAACACTTGAGAGGAAGTTTGAGCTCCAGAAGTGCTCCAAGAATGCATATGAAGATGTGATGAATTGTTTGCAGCTAAAGGCCCTTATATAGTGGATTTACTCACCACAATGTATTGACAACAAGGTCTAGCACACACCACAAGCTTCCCCCATGTGTCCTAGATGCTTAGGGGGTGTTTTAGGGGCCAAGAGATGTGGGAAATCGGGTAAAGGTTGCGCACAAAGGCAATGGCAGGCAAAAACCCAAATTTCTCGGAACTGGGCACCCCTAGCGTGACGCCACCCCCTCGCGTCGCGCTTGGCCTCGTCTGATCAGAACTTGTGATTTTTGCGATTTGATCCTTGGCTCTTCAAAATTCGATTAGGCACTTGTTTTCTTGCGTTGTAAACCCTCAATATTGATCTATAAAGGCTTTAAAACATATACCCACTTTGTTAAGTCCCCGGGTAACTTTATTGTTACCCGAAAAGTCCTAACTTTCAACGTTTACGCTTTAACCCTTCGCACACGAATTTGATCATAACTTTCTCATACGATAACGAAACTTTATGAAATTTAAATCGTGCATTGTAGTGAGCGTAAGAATCAGTTACAAAGCTTCGGGTTTGTCAAAAGGTCACTCAGAGGTATAATTTAAACATGTTGACACATTTAGTCCCTGTAGTTTGAAATCTCTCACTTTTAGCTTCGTATGATCCATGATTTATTCGTTTGAAGGTATGAGCATCATGTAGGGTTAATGTACATTATATTTATTCACTGTTGACACTTCGAATACGTATATTCACATACTTTCCATGTTTGTCAACTTTAGTCCTTCTATAATTTTCTTTCACACGTTTTAAACATATGACACGTGTCTACACATTATGGGACGTGAATTTTCGAGGTGTTACATCCTCACCCCCTTAAAATAAATCTCGACCTGAGATTTACTGAAATAAATAAGGGTACTTTTCTTTCATCGTGGATTCAACTTCCCACGTGTATTCGGGACCTCTACGGGCATCCCATTTGACCTTTACAATAGGTACATGCTTCCTTCGAAGCTTCTTCACCTGTCGATCTTCAATCGACAAAGGTTTTTCCACAAATTTCAAGCTCTCATCTATATGCACATCTGTATGAAGTATTACCAGTGATTCATCAGCGAAGCACTTTTTCAGATTGCAGATGTGGAACACATTGTGAATTCCATTGAGCTCTTCCGGTAAGTTTAACTTATAGGAAACTGACCCGACACGTTCGATAACCTCGAAAGGTCCTATGTATCTCGGGCTTAGCTTGCCTTTCTTACCAAACCGCATCACTCCCTTCCAGGGTGACACTTTAAGTAGGACTTTGTCACCTACTTCGAAGTGAAAATCCTTACGCTTAGGATCAGCGTAACTCTTCTGCCTATCTCGGGCAGCTTTGAGACGGTCACGAATCTGGACAATCTTGTCCGTCGTTTCGAACACGATCTCTGGTCCTGATAACTGGACATCTCCAACTTCCGCCCAACAAACGGGCGATCTACACTTTCTACCGTATAATGCCTCGAAAGGCGCAGCCTTAATGCTGGTATGGTAGCTATTGTTGTAGGAGAATTCGATTAATGGTAGGTTTTTATCCCAACTACCACCCAAATCGATCGCACATGCACGTAGCATGTCTTCCAACGTTTGAATAGTACGCTCACTCTGACCGTCAGTCTGAGGATGATAAGCCGTACTAAAATTCAAACGTGTGCCCAAAGATTGTTGGAAACTCTTCCAAAAATGCGACGTGTACCTAGTATCTCTATCAGAGATAATAGCCACAGGTATGCCATGTAAGGCTACAATCTTATCAACGTATAACTGGGCTAACATATCAGAGCTATAAGTCTCCTTGATGGGTAAGAAATGAGCTGACTTAGTCAGTCTGTCAACTATAACCCATATTGTATCATTGCCTTTCCTTGTCTTTGGCAACTTGGTGATGAAATCCATCGTCACCATTTCCCACTTCCACGTAGGAAGTTCAGGCTGTTGTAGCAAGCCTGACGGCCTTTGATGCTCGGCTTTAACTTGCGCACATGTCAAGCATTTTGCTACATAAGTGGCTACAGACCTTTTCAAGCCTATCCATCAATAATTTGCCTTTAGATCCTGGTACATCTTATCAGCTCCAGGATGAACGGAGTATTTGGAACTATGGGCTTCTTGGAGGATGACATCTCGAAGTCCTCCATAAATTGGAACCCATATTCGTCCATTTAATCGTAAAATTCCATCCTTGCTAAGAGTTAACTGCTCCTCAGTTACTCCTAGCTTTTCATTAGGATAGTTAGCTTCCAACACAGCTTCCTTCTGTGCAGCTAACAACCTTTCAATCAAATTATTCTTTATCTCCATGCGCTTGGCATTGATTTGGATAGGTTTCACCCTCTCCTTTCTACTCAAGGCATCTGCGACTACATTCGCCTTGCCAGGATGGTACTTGATTTCACAGTCATAATCATTCAAAGTTTCCATCCAACGGCGTTGCCTCATATTTAATTCCTTCTGATTGAACAGATGCTGGAGGCTCTTGTGATCGGAATAGATCACACATTTGATTCCATAGAGATAATGCCTCCACAGTTTTAGTGCGAACACAACGGCACCCAACTCCAAATCATGGGTGGTGTAATTCTTTTCGTGCACCTTTAACTGTCGTGATGCGTAGGCAATAACCTTGCCTTTCTGCATAAGCACACACCCCATGCCAGTGTGCGACACATCGCAGTAAACCACAAAGTCTTCTATTCCCTCTGGAAATGACAGTACTGGGGCGTTGCTCAACTTTTGCTTTAGAATATCGAAGGATTCTTACTGCTTAGGGCCCCAAACAAACTTAACCTTCTTCTTAGTTAAGGAGGTTAGGGGTGCAGCAATCCTTGAAAAATTTTCAATGAAACGCCTGTAATATCCTGCCAATCCCAGGAAGCTACGAATCTCTGTAGGCATCTTTGGCTCTTGCCAGTTCATAACTGCTTCAACCTTAGCGGGATCCACCTGGATACCACGCTCACTAACCACGTGTCCAAGGAATTGGACTTCTCGAAGCCAAAATTCACACTTGGAGAATTTGGCATAGAGCTTCTCCTGATGCAGGAGTTTGAGAATACATCGAAGGTGTTTCTCATGGTCAGCTTGATTCTTCGAATAGATAAGAATGTCGTCGATGAAAATGATGACAAATTTATCTAAGTATGGCTTGCAAACGCGATTCATGAGATCCATGAACGCAGCCGGTGCATTAGTGAGCCCAAAAGGCATCACTAGGAACTCGTAATGACCGTAACGAGTCCTAAATGCTGTTTTGTGCACGTCTTCATCTTTAACCTTCAACTGATGGTAGCCTGACCTCAAATCAATCTTCGAGAAATAACTTGCCCCTTGAAGCTGATCGAACAGATCGTCGATCCTAGGCAAAGGATACCTATTCTTGATCGTGACCTTGTTAAGCTCACGGTAATCGATGAACAGACGCATCGATTCGTCCTTCTTCTTGACAAACAGGACTGGCGCTCCCCAAGGAGACGAACTAGGTTTTATGAAACCCTTGGCTAGCAATTCGTCTAGCTGTGTCCTCAATTCTTTCATCTCCGTTAGAGCCAACCTATAGGGTGCTCTGGCAACTGGTGCTGCTCCGGGGATGATATCAATCCTGAATTCCACTTGTCTATTTGGTGGCAAACCAGGTAGTTCTTCCGGAAAAACTTCTGGGAATTCAGAGATGACAGGGATGTCTTCTATCTTTGGTTTGGGCTCATCAATAATCACTTGTACCATGTAGATGACACAACCCCTCTTTAAACATTTTGAAGCCTTGAGCATAGTCGCTTGCTCAGGTAGCCCATACTGGGTATCTCCCCGAATGGTGAGTGATTCACCAGACGAAGTCTTTATTACCACTTGCTTCATGTTGCAGACGATTTGGGCCTGGTTATGAGATAACCAGTCCATACCCAGAACTATGTCAAAACCGGCCAACTTAAAAGGAAGTAGAGACAGAGGAAAAGAATGGTTCTTAATGGATATTACACATCCATCTAACACAGTTGAGACGGTTTCTATGGTACCATCTGCTAACTCTACCTCATAGTTTACGCTTAAGGTTTTGACAGGTAAATTCAATAATTTACAAAACTTGTTATCAACGAAGGACTTATCAGCGCCTGAATCAAATAGTACTCTAGCATAGACGTCATTTACAAGGAAAGTACCTGTAATAACGTTGTCGTCTAGCACTGCTTCTTTGGCGTCCATCCTGAAGACTCTAGCATTAGTCTTCTTAGTCTCTTCAGGTTTCTTGTTGTACTTTGGGCAGTTGGTTTTGATGTGGCCCTTTTCATTGCAACGGTAGCACGTTGCATCTTTTATCTTCTTGCAATCCAAGGTTTTATGATCCGTGGACTTGCAAATGCCACAAGCATAAGATTTTGACTGAGTCTGTGAGTTCGACTCAAGTCTGCACTTTCCAAAGTGCTGCTTCTTGCATATCTTGCATTTGGGCTTCTCACCAGAATTATGCCCCTCTTTCCTTGAGTCAGATCCTTTCTTGCTATCACCGTTCCCACGGTGCTTCTTGTTCGATCTGCGTGAACCATCATCTTCACGTTTTCTCTTCTCAGCCTCCTTATTCCTCAGCGATCTCTGCCTGACCGCATCCAGTGTGAGGGATAAGGAAATGTCAGCTACTGATCTAAAAGTAGCTGGCCGAGAAGCTTTCACACTTGCCTTAATCTCGGGGGCTAAACCACCGATAAAACGAGCTATTCGCTTTGGTTCCGGGGTTACTAAATAAGGAACCAACCGAGACATAGTGTTGAAGCTCGTTAGGTAAGCTTGACAGTCAAGGTTTGTCATCACCAATGATAGAAAATCAGACTCTATCTTCTCCACCTCATGCTGAGGGCAGTAATTTTCCTTGATAAGGGCAACAAATTGATCCCACGACATATTATACAATGGGATTTTTCCGGTGGCCTCAATCAGAGATCTCCACCATGCTAACGCTTCACCCTTAAAAGACTGCGACACAAACTTGACCACGTCTCTCTCATCACATCCGCTGATGTCTACAACCGTATCCATCTCATCCAGCCATGTCATACAGTCAATGGCTCCCTTCTCCCCAGTGAAATACCGGGGCTTGCAAGAAACAAAATATTTATACGAGCAACCCTTGTCACGGGGCCCTTAATTACGTATAACCTGCTGAGATGGAGCACTGTGGTTCGAGGAGCGCCGATCATCGTTTTTCTTCGGGTCGTCCTTCTTGGGCGGTGGCTTTGAAGGCTGTGTAGATTGGGTCCTACTACGAGTCCCACTATACTCTTCATACTGCCTTTCCAAAGCCTGCGTAACAGCGCCGTCTATGATCGCTTTTAATTCCGCACCCGTTAGATTAATTCGGGCGTCATTATTAACCTCCACTGGATGACTATTACCCTCGTCCGAGTTAGCCATTTTAATTGAACTGTTGCAGAAAACAAGGACAATAGTTTATTTGGGAGTTTATTATGGAATTGCCCCTTAGGGAAATTCATTAACCATGGTAACAGAGACCATATTTGGTTAATTTATTATTCATATTTATTTAGGATTTCTATAATAATTATCCTAATTATAAAACAACAATAGTTTTATTTGTGGCACAAAAGGCCTAGTAACGTGGACATTTTTATTTTAATCTATGATTTCAGAGAATCAAAACATTAAGGTATACCGGCACAATAGGCCTAGTCACAAGGACAATTATAATTTATATGCTAGGATTTCAGAGAATCAAAGCATTTGAGGTTTGAACCTAGTTCATTACTTTTATTTGACAGGGAGTTATAGCTACCACTGTCTTTTGGCTCATTTAGAAATGAGCAGGGCCCGTAGGCGCTATATTACCACATATGGTAAAAATATGATCATCTTAATTGATGATGTAAACCCAGGATTCGGAGATCATTAAACTGGGTTAGGAAATCTTCGAAAGAATTCCCTTATAAAAATGACGTGTGATTTTAACAAATCGCGTCTGCCAGGAGTGTTAACATGTTTTCAGATGTTAACTTAGATTTGAATCTTTTGAACAGGTCTTACCATCTTGGCCTGGTCTTATGATGACCCGAAGGCTAGGTTTCACACTTTAAGATTCTTAATTAATAATTACATAGGCAGATTATTTCAAAAAAAGAATGATTTTAATTTATTTATTTCATTTATAATTTATTTATGCACATAATGGCAACATGAAATTTATTAAATAAACATTCCATTAATTTATTACAATATTACACGCTGCCCTAAACGGGTCTTTTCAAATAACAAATTTACCCACGCAGGGGTCAATCAAGATCCTAGTCCACGCAGGGACTTTAATCAAACAAACTAGTCCACACAGGGGCTTTAAGCAAACATCATACCCACGCAGGGGTTAACGGAAAATAGACCCACGCAGGGGTCAAGATAAACAAACATACATACCCACGCAGGGGCTTATACAAATACAACAAATTACAGGCCCACACAGGGGCTCAATCAACAATTGGAAGGATTCAATGATCCTTCTTGTTCTTCCCTTTGATCAAGCTTGCTAATCCTTGGAAGAAGGTCTGTCTCTCCCTACGGTCACGATGGAAGCCTCGCTCTACTTCATCTAACCTTTGTAGACTTTCCTCCCTTTCTGGGGGAGAAAACCGTGGCGGCTGCGATTGTGTCCGGATGATAGGTCGAGGAGGTATCTGGTACCCCTGAGTCGGGTAACCTACTCCCCATGGATCTCCATAGGGTCCTTGGGGGTTATAGTTCGCCGCTAACATGTAAGGGTCGGCCTCCGCGTAACCGTAGTTATGGTGATTCGGCGGTTCAAACGGGTTATACGCCATGGAACCCGTATATGCCGGAATTGGGTTGTCAAAACCCATTGGCGGTGGCTGTGGCACAGCTGGGTTGGAGGGTCCACCCATTTGTGGGTCCTCCTGATGTGGCGGATAATGGCTGCCACTGGACTGACGTGGGGAACTGAAATGGAAGTCCCCTGCTTGTGACGACATGCGCGCACCGGTTCTCCTTCGCCTTGGCGGTTGCGGCGGTGCCGGCTGCACTGGCGGCGGTGGAGGCGGTGGCGTGACTGCCAGGAATCTGGAATCCACAGAGGGATCCTGTTCCTGCTGCTGCTGTTGCTGCTGATGAGGCGACGAATGGTGAGGAGGTGTATAGTACCACTCGTGCCGAGTGAACATGGCTTGGAAGTTGTCTGGACCAACATAGGGTGATTCGTGAAACGAAGATCCGTCCGAGATCTCTATTGGGTGGTTCGGAGTACCACTTGCAGGTTCGACGGGGTCCGTATCCTCGTCCATGTCATCCGCATTATCACCGGAGAAGTGATCGTCCTGGCCCCAGTGGGTTAAAACCCACGGGTTCTTGCACATAGCCTACCGGATTAAACCGGCCCCGAAAAACTGGGGTGGGGTCCCCGAAAGAATGATGAGACAGGGATCGTTGTAATGGTATGAAGGAAGGCTGAGGGTTATTTGGCTCGTAGTCCGGTTGTGGCCCATACGGGTTTTGGACCGGAGGTATCGAGCTATGTGAGACCAACCGTCTAGCCGGCTCAAATAGGTTCCTTCTGTTTTGTCGTGGATCATCACTCTCTGTGGTAGACGGAGCTCGAACATTCGAGGGTCCTGCTTCATTATCGTTGGGGGCGGTAATCGGCCCCTTGCCTCGTCCTCTCCTACGGAAGAATCTTGGCGGCATTGTTGTTAATCCTATCAATATAGCATGAGATAACAAAACAACATATATAAAATTTTAAAGGACAAAACAAAAACCAAATAAGGTAGAATTTGTCCTATGTTATATGTCTAGACTCGAAAGTTTAGAATTGTGCAATTGTGTAACTGAGATTAAACACAAAAGGCTAGTGTTTAATTCACTCAGTGTTGGCTCTGATACCAACCTGTCACACCCCGATTTCCACGTGTCACCGGTGGGCCCGGTGGGGGAGTATCGTGACGTGGTTGGCAACATAATAGTCAAACAACACAATAATTATTATGCACAGCGGAAGCAAATTTAAAAAGATATAATACAACCGAATTTAATTATTGTAATATCAAGTGTCACAACATTCGATTGTTTATCCACAGAACGGATCGAAATAAAATAGAAACAATGGTTCAACAGACTTCAGGCATCCTAAGCTTGCGAGACTTTTTATTGATGCTAAGGAGACAATCCAGCCAATTTCGTTTAGTACCTGCATTCAGTCTTTTTGGGAAAATACGTCAGTTTACACTGGTAAATACAATCAACTGACTCATTTTGAAAAATGATTTAAAATTGGTTTGGATGCACATGGCATAAACATTTTTATAACTTGGGAGAATTATTTAATATTATAATCTTGTGAACGAATTACATGTTACTTGTGCGTTCAGTAGCCCGGATTTTGTCCGGGTTAAAGATCAATAGACACACCACAAATATAGAGTTATACACTGACAGGTGTACGCCTACACCCCGTGCTCAGGTCGTGGCCATCTCGTAAGATGATGCCAAGGATATCCGGGACATGGTCATTAACCCCCCAAAGGCTTTAAGTAATCAAGACTGTTTAAACGAGCCGATCAAATTAATCAACTACCCACTCAACTGTGGAGATTTGATGCTCGATCAAGCGGTATGCTATATACCGTAACCCAAGCCCGTATAGGGAAAATAAGTTAAAAGTATTTACCTGAGCAATGTATAAATCACAATAAGCAAAATGCACGTAGCTTTTACTGGTCCTCCTAATCTGGAACGAAGGTTTTATAATAACCTATTAGAATCCTAACGGGCCTTTAATTAAGCTTAAGCTTAGACCGGCTAGTTTCAAGATACGGTTCGTACGCACGATTAAGCGAAGACCGGATAGAATGTGATTTAGACCCGACAAGTTTGAAGGCTTGTTTAATATGGGTTTATTATTCACATTCTGGATTTTGAGATAAAACCTGATGTGTGTAAAATGCAACATATAAATTACATCAAATGAGGCATAAAACTAACCCTTTTTAAGTACTAATGTTGGAAAAAGAGTATTTTTGTCTTCCTTTTGTATTTTCAGGATTAAATGAGCTCAAATTCACAAAAGAAGCAAAAAGACAGCTAAATCTAACATAAATACAAGAAAAGGAACATAAGTGGACTGCTCGACCCCTCAACGGCATCTTCCCAAGCAAAATAGAGAAGACAGAAGACTGAACACGCCCCGTGCTCAGCCAGCACGGGGCCGTGCCCAAGAAGCAGCAGAAAAGACAAACCTATAGAAGCTTCTATTGCCCACCACGGGCCGTGCCCAGTGAACACGGGGGCGTGGCGAAAGTACAGCAGGCGCATTAATTGTAATTGCGAATTACAATTAATGAAGAGAGAGAATGTCAGACAGGCACGGGGCCGTGTCCAGCGGACACGGGGCCGTGCCCAGCTTTCTGTTCAGCCTATAAATAGGAGTGCTTGGTTTCATTTCAACTCATCCCTTGGCACACCACCTCTCTCACACTTCATCCACCACCCACCACCACCATAACACCATCATCCACCACCATCATCCATTGTCCATCATAGAGTGTGTGAGTCGTCTCGGGATCCAAGATTGATCGTAAGAGTTCTTGACAATCAAGGCCATGTTTGCCTAAGTCTCTTACATCACTTGGTGAAGACAAAGTGTCTAGTATAATACTTTTTATTTCTAATCTTTTGCACTTTTTATTTGGTTTTGTATTAATGACTTTAATAACTAGTTACTTATGTTGAAGGTGATCTTTCCTTATCGTTTGTCCGTGGTGTCTTGGCATTATTTTACTGTCTATATAAAATAAAAGATTTTCACCATTCATATCTCCACGGTCTATATGGAGGTATGTTGGCTACCTGGTCGGGGGTTAAGGGAACGGTTTGGTAAAGGTCTTGCCATTGTTCAGCGTTTAGAGGTCCTGCAATGGACCTGGGTCAAATTTAGTAGGACCTCCTTCAATGCTTAACGGTATTGGATGGCGGGGGTCCAAACTCTTTGATCCCCTCATAAGTTAATTACTATTAATACTATAACCCGGCTATTTAGGACTGTATCCATGCTGACTCAGACTACTTAGCCGAGGGTAACGTCACCGCCAAAAGCGGGGCCTACCACAATATTGCATTAATAACTTAATTCATTATCTTCCAATAATCCACCCTTTTAGGATTGTATCCTTGCTGACTCAAACTACTGGGGTGAGGGTAACGTCACCTTCAAAAGAGGGGCCTACTACAATAACTAAGATAATCTCTTAATTATGTGTAAAAGTGCGGAAATAATCAAAGGTTATACTAGATACGAGTCGGAACCAAGTGATTCATCTTGTCTATCTGTTTTTTTTATTTTCAGCATTTTAGTTAGTTTTTATTTTTTCTTAGTTTAAAACATTTTTCTAAACTTTTTATTTTGATTAGACGTTGAGGATAAACCGGTACTAAAAGCTCTTGTGTCCTTGGACGACCTCGGTATCTTACCAACGCTATACTACGCTCACGATGG
>JARYGA010030303.1:0-42350 GCA_030545235.1 Helianthus tuberosus
AAAATTTAAGTGGATCAGTATATCGACAATCTAAGTGAATTGTTTAATTCTTAATGTGTAATTAAGCTCAACGGTACTTGTGATTTGTCAAAAACTGATATGATCCTCTGACGCATACTCAAACAAAAATATTGTCTGTAAATATGTTTGTAAATATTTCTTTATTGCTTTATATTTTCAGAAAAATACAAAAAGATTTTTGATTCTGCTTTATTTTCGACAACCGATGTTTAGGAAGCTGAGTTTCAAAATCTAAGTATGCTGATTGTGTTTTTGAAAAATAAAACAAGTTCATTAATTTGAAACTTGAAGTTTTTAAAATAAAAAATCAAAACAGTTTGTGATATCTCCAAGGTCATTAATTTGGACTTGGATGATTAACTGTGAGGGATTTGGATGCTTATACTGTTAAAATCTGTAAAAGAGCCAGTTTCCGATACGGTTCGCTGAAACTGCCAAATCTGTGAAGCATGTTGATAGGGGGAGTGTATCAAGTATTTCTGGATACATTCATATTATTATATCTTAAAGCCAGGATCTTAATTTAGAAAGTTTGATAGTGCCAGGTTACGATACCTGGACAACTGAAAATGTTTTTCTCTGTAAAATGTTTTACTTATAAATGTTTGAGGATTGCAGATTCCAGACTACGATCCCGATAGCCGAGTCTAAGGGGGAGTCTGAAGACGAGCTCAACGCAAGGGGAAGCGTGCATAGGAGCCAGGATTCTTTCCCGGAAGAGCTTGTAATCGAAAAGCCAGGTGTCGATCCCAAAGCACGGAAGCTTGACAAAAGGGGGAGCCTGATGAAGAAAAGAGTCTACCGAAAGGGGGAGCTGGAGCTGAAGACAGATCCACGGGGATTCTGTTCGAGCTAAAGAGAGAGAAAGAAAAGAAGCTACAAGTCTGAATGTTTGAGATTGACTGCGGCAATATCCAAGGGGGAGTCTGTTAGTGCAGTATGTCTATCGCCTCCGTCATCTCAAGTCGTAGCTGAAACTGATTAATTCTAGCTTTATATTGTAATATTAGATAGAAAAGGCAAGGTGGCATTATTGTAAATAAGGGGAACTCTCCTTATAAGCCTTGTCCTATAAATAGAAGCCTTAGGGTTTCATTTAGGAACTTTTGCCATTTTGCAAATTTGGAGCTTTGAAGGTTAGAGAGAGAAACTAGAGAGAGAAATTTGTAAAGGTGATTCGTGGTGCTTGTTCTTGTCGAATATTCAATAGAATCACGTTTAGATTACTGTTCGTGTGTTCGGTCTTGCTCGTGCACGGATTCCGCACGTCGCACGAGTCGGTTCGCAATCGTTCGGAGTCAAACCGGTCCTAACAACTTTTGTCACATAACTGATTATGTAACATGTTTAGGCATATAACACTTGTCATAGGACTAGTTAGACGTTCCGAACGCGTTTCACGCGAACGACGCGTTAAAGTAGCATAAGCTACCTAAACGGGTCGTAATGGGTCGTAAACACTTATGTTAGGTTTCATTTAGTATGTAGGCTTTGCTAAACCATATTACATGAGTCTCCATACTCGTTTGGTTTAAGAACCCTCATTCTATCTAAATCCTCCGACTTAGGTCCGGTTTATTAACATAGTTACCTATATTAGGTGCCGTTTGATTCTGTGATCTCTAGCATTGCTTGGTGGTTATCTTAGGACTTCTGAGCAATCTCAAGTGAGTACATAGTTCCCCTCTTTTACCGTTTTCAAACTGTTTTGGGGTGAAGCATGTGTACCTATCTGTTATTTTCATGTTTTCAAAGTATAATTGATTATACATGTTATTACTTATCATTTGACAAACTAAATGACTATCTATGGTTTAAACACTGATTTCTCAAAGAACATAAAATAAAATGTTGAATTGTACTTATTTTATGTTCACCAGACCAATTGGTAGTATGATATAGCGCTATAGGATTTGACACCCCATTCCTGTTGTCATGGAATGTCTGAAACCAATTTGTTTCTCCATCCAAATAGGGATTTCCTTTGTGGTATCCCTATAGTCTCAAAGGTGTATTTTGATGCACTAGGTCTGAATGAATTCTTAAATCACACCTTTAAAGTATATTTTGATATACTCCCAAAAGTATAATTTGATATACTCTCATGTGTGGTATTGTACAAAACCAACATATATTTTGTTAATCATCCAAAGCATATTTTGATATGTTATTTACAAAACCAAAACATAGTTTAATATGTTATTTATCACATCTAAAGCATATTTTGATATGTTATTTATGAAACCAAAACATAGTTTAATATGTTACTTACAAATCCAAAGTATACTTTTAATATGCTACTATAAGGTTATTCGTTTAATCCTTACATATATTTATACATATCATGTTGGTTATACATTACATGACTTACATCTTGACATAAACATTTTGACATATTATTCAATACGTTTGGTAATTGGTTTAAACATAGACATCTTACATTGTTGGTTTGGTTTGAGTAAGTGACTTAAGTAACGAGGCGTGTGTAATATGATACAAGCATGGTGGATACGCCGCTGGTACTTCCTATATATAAGTGTTTGTATGGTATTACATATCGTAGCGTTATTTGAATCATTTCAATTTGAGACCTATAACATTTTATACAAATAACATACTTTTCACAAGACATTGTTTTACAAAACAACTTCTCTTATACAAACTCATTCTATTTGGTTGTTCATTTAACCATACACTATTCTTTTACTTATACGTATCATCTGATCTTATTGCTTTTCAAATGATTTACAAAACAAAGCAAACTACAAGGTTCATGACTAAACATTTTCTTAAACATAAGTCATGAATCTTATTTTCACAAAACCTATGTATCTCACAGGCATTTTTATGCTGACGTACCTATTTTTACACATGTTTTAGGTACTGCTTTGCAATGATTGTTGATACATGCTACATTTAGGATGGACTCGTGCCTTAGCAACTTTAAAACTTGGAAGATCATAGTTGTACTTATTTGATTGTATTAAAACAATGAGTTCATTTATTCATTAAAACATAATTTATTTATGCCATGGTTATGAAACAATAATTCTGTTACAACACTCCCCAACGTTTCCGCCACGTCTAGTTGCTTTACGTGGTCGGGGTGTGACAGAAAAGTTGGTATCAGAGCCAATGGTTATAGGGAATTAGGTTATTAGTAAATCTTTGACCTAGACTATAACCTTTCTAGGACCCTAACACAAGTTATCTTGTGTTTAGATTTTAAAACATGCACATCACCTATCCTTAGGTGATTATCAAAACAAAAAGCAAATTTTTCGAAACGATTTTTGAAAAACAATCATCTGTTGTTGGATGATTTATTACAAGGTTTTGAACCCTCAATTGTAAGGTTTTGAACCCCTTTAAGTTTTCAAAATCTCGTCAAGGTTTTGGGTTTTAAATAATGTGAACACGTGCAAACTGGAAGGGTGAATGCCTGTATTCTGGGTTTTCTGTCTAGGCAAGCACTTCGTATATATCTCATCAGACGCGAGACCAGTTGTGCTTACCTGGGAATTCTTGGGATGAGTGTTCACTTATAGGCGAGTATGTCTTCGCGATACATTATTTTTGACCTATTTACTTTGATTAATCACCGAGGTCGTTTGTTGCTTTGTAGTAACAAACAAATGACCACTATCCTTGCTTTCATCAGATTTGTTTCATCTCATTCTTTTCGTCTAATTCTCTCACTCGTTTCCTTTCATGTTTCCTCTTTTAGAATGCCTCCTCGACGCGACAATCAGATGGCGAATGCCGAACTGGCGGAAATCATCGTGCAGCAAATGGCTGCTGCCTTCCCAAATCTTTATGCTCAAATGGTTCAAGCCATCAATAACAACAATGCTCCATGCAATTTCAAGAATTTTAATTCGGCTAAGCCACTCAAGTTTAGTGGTTCTGAGGGAGTAACTGGGCTTCTTCAATGGTTCGAGAGCATTGAGAATACTTTCCGTCACGTTCAATGTCCTGAAAATCGCAAGGTCGAGTTTTATTCGAGTGTGTTTCAGAAGAGGGCTCTTACGTGGTGGAACGGGGTGATGAGAGACCGTGGTGCTGAGGTTGCATTAGCACAGACTTGGGCTGAACTTAGGGCTCTTATGATGAAGGAGTTTTGTCCTCGTCATGAATTGAGAGATTTAGAAAGGGAATTCGATGACCTGAAGCAAGACAGTGGAGAACATCGAGCCTATACTGACCGCTATGAGGAATTGAGCCTGTTATGCCCTACTATGGTTACGCCTCTGGATAAGGCGATTGAGAAATACATTGATGGTCTTCCTGACGTAGTTCAGGATATTGTTACTGGCAGCAACCCTACTACTGTCAGACAAGCCATTGAATTGTCTGCCACTTTGACTGAATCCCATATCAGGAAGCGCAAGCTATTTCGGAAGGGCGACTCAAGACCATCTGACAAGACTGCTCAAGTGGAACCAAAGGAAGAAAATGCTGAGGTGTCCAAGAAGAAGAAGCGCAAAGCCTCTCAAAACTACGCTGTAACTGCTCAAGATAAACAGGTTGCACCAAACCAGCCAGCACAACCTCGAAAAAGGCAAAATTACGTTGGTACCGCACCTTTGTGCAACAAGTGCAACCGTCATCATCTAGAGTAAGAGCAGTGTTGTGACACCTGTGTCACTTCAACCATCAAACAAATTCCAAACCAATGAAATATTGTATTTCATACTTGGGATTTGTAAAAATATGTGTATCGTCTGCACATATCAACTCTTGTTCGATTTTAAGCTTTACATCGCTTTCTGGAGGGTTATAAGCGCTCTGATGCGTAAATATAACCAGTTTAACCCAACGAACACTCCGGAATAGTGAAATAGGCTTAACATACCTTAAATAACCTTTACATAACTTAGATATAAGTTTTGGAAGGTTTGGTGTGGTGAAATCAAAGTTTATTCGCTTACAGGGACTAAATTTGACAAACTGCGAAAGTATGCCAATTTGAACTGTAACAGACATTCTGGAACATGGCCATAAGTTAAACACACCTTAAATATCCTTTACATAGCTTAGAAATAGGCTTTGAGGGGTTCGGTGTGCTAAAATAAACTTTTGGGTCATTCAGGGACTAAAAGTGTCAAAAAGTGCACAAGTTTGCATTTTCGCGCATAACTTACATTCTGAATACATTCGGACATCCAAAAATTTATGTAAGCATTATAATATTTTATTTTAGTGTTTGGAATTAGAAAAATCCATTCGTCGCGTCATTTGGATCGTTTTTCGCGCTTATGCGCATTCCGTCGCAATTAACCGAACATCCCAACCGTACGGCTAAACGAACCGACATCCGAGATATTTTTGAGCATTTTTTAAGTTCCCTATACTTTAACTTCATTTTAGAGCTTTGAAATGGGGTTAACGAGGCTTAAACGTGTCAAAAATGCATCAAAAACCAAGTTAGGGGGCTGCAGGGACCAAAACTGACATTCTGCCAAACTTCATTTGTTGCGGACCGTAAGGGTTATTTGTTACGGTGCGCAACAAATGCCCAGATGCAGCAAATCGTTTTTTGGCTGCGGTTAACAGCCTTTAACGCCTCCCAAAGGTCAAGTGCCACTTGTTAAACTCCTATGGTGGCCATTTTCAGTTACCATAACATCTTGACAAGTGTACGAGCTAGATCATTCCCTCTTCTCCAAGAAACGATCCTAACGGTGGACCGAAAACTATAAATACCCACACATTTTCACTTCATTCCTCACAAGAATCTGGTCATTTGTGCTCTAAGTTGAAACCTTTGTTTCATACCTGAGCTATTTTGATCTAGATTAGCATTCGGGGACCCTTCGTAAGTGTTCCTTCGTTCTTTTATTGCTTTTCGAGTCCAAAAGTCAAACTTTGTTTGACTTTCTGCATTGACCAGTTTATGGTCGATGCGAAGTTCGTTTGAACTTCATAACGTGAGCGTGATCACGATGGTTATAGTCCCTAGTGACTATACCTACTGATTACCACGTTATCTAGGCTCAGTGACGAGCCGTAGTTTCGGTCAGAATACGTATTCTTGCGTATTTTGTAACCAAACTACTCTTAGGTATCACAACCGTTTGTTGTGATACCAAACCTGTTTTCTAAACTTTGTCAAGCATGTTTTAACATGCTTAGCTCGTCACTTTTAGTTTAGTGCTTATATAGGGTCGTAAGGTAAGCGATCTAAACATTCGCTTATACTTTCGAACCCGACCCGTTTGGTCGATCATTAGGATCCGACCAAGCACTTTAGGTGACCATAGTATAGGGAATAACCTTCCGAGGTTATACCCTATGATCACGACGTTTAGTTAGTTGTATGATAAGTAGTTTATATGCCTTAGGTAAATTACCAAAATACCCCTTTGATGCCAAGATTCATTTTAAACATATGTAACATAACTTTTGACATCTAAACTGATTTGACAACCATTTTAGACATGTTAAGGCATATATTACTTGTCATAGGACTAGTTAGGCGGTCCGAACGCGTTTCACGCGAACGACGCGTTAAAGTAGCATAAGCTACCTAAACGGGTCGTAACGGGTCACAAGCACTTAGGTTAGGTTTCATTTAGTATGTAGGCTTTAATAAACCATACTACATGAGTTCCCATACTCATTTGGTTTACGAGCCCTCATTCTATCCGATCTTCCGATTTAGGTCCGGTTTATTAATGTAGTTACCTATATTAGGTGCCGTTTGATATTTTGTGATCTCTAGCATTGCTTGGTGGCTATCTTAGGACTTCTGAGCAATCTCATGTGAGTACATAGTTCCCCTATTTTACTGTTTTCCAAACTGTTTTGGGGTGAAGCATGTGTACCTATCCGTTACTTTCATGTTTTCCAAAAAGTATAATTGATTATACATGTTATTACTTATCTATTGACAAATTGAATGCCTATCTATGATTTAAGCATTGATTTCTCAAAGAACATAAAATAAAATGTTGAATTGTACTTATTTTATGTTCACCAGACCGATTGTTAGTATGATATAGCGCTATAGGATTAGACACCCCATTCCTGTTGTCATGGAATGTCTGAAACCAATTTGTTTCTCCATCCAAATAGGGATTTCCTTTGTGGTATCCTTATAGTCTCAAAGGTGTATTTTGATGCACTAGGTCTGAATGAATTCTTAAATCACACTTTTAAAGTATAGTTTGATATACTCTCATGTGTGGTATTGTACAAAACCAACATATATGTTATTTATCACATCTAAAGCATATTTTGATATGTTATTTATGAAACCAAAACATAGTTTAATATGTTACTTACAAATCCAAAGTATACTTTTAAATATGCTACTATAAGGTTATTTGTTTAATCTTACATTTATTTATACAAATCACATTGGTTACACATTTACATTGGACACATAAACATTTTGACATATTATTCAATACATTTGGCAATTGGTTTAAACATAGACATCTTACATTGTTGGTTTGGTTTGAGTAAGTGATTAAGTAACGAGGCGTGTGTAATATGATACAAGCATGGTGGATACGCCGCTGGTACTTCCTATATATAAGTGTTTGTATGGTATTACATATTGTAGCGTTATTTGAATCATTTCAATTTGAGACATATAACATTTTATACAAATGACATACTTTTCACAAGACATTGATTTACAAGCAACTTATCTTATACAAACTCATTTTTACTTGGTTATTCATTTAACCATACATTATTCTCTTACTTATACATATCATCTGATCTTATTGCTTTTCAATTGATTTACAAAACAAAACAAATTACAAGGTTCATGACTAAACATTTTTCTTAAACATAAGTCATGAATCTTATTTTCACAAAACCTATGTATCTCACAGGCATTTTTATGCTGACGTACCTATTTTTACACATGTTTCAGGTACTGCTTTGCAATGATTGTTGATACATGCTACATTTAGGATGGACTCGTGCCTTAGCAACTTTAAAACTTGGAAGATCATAGTTGTACTTATTTGATTGTATTAAAACAATGAGTTCATTTATTTAATAAAACAGAATTTATTTATACCATGGTTACGAAACAATGATTATGTTACAACACTCCCTGACGTTTCCGCCACGTCTGGTTGTTCTACGTGGTCGGGGTGTGACAGAAAAGTTGGTATCAGAGCCAATGGTTATAGGGAATTAGGTTATTAGTAATACTTTGACCTAGTCTATAACCTTCTTAGGACCCTAACGCGAGTTTACTTGCGTTTAGTCATAAAACAATACCGTCACCTATCCTTAGGCGACGACCCCAACAAGGACATAAATTTCAAAACTGCTTTGAAAACTAATCATCTGTTCTAGGATGATTGATTACTAGGTTTTGAACCCCTGTTATAAGGTTTTGAACCCCTTTGAATTTTCAAAAAAATCTCGTCATGGTTTTGGGTTTTAAATAATGTGAACACGTGCAAACTGGAAGGGTGAATGCCTGTATTCTGGGTTTTCTGTCTAGGCAACCACTTCGTATATATCTCATCAGACGCGAGACCAGTTGTGCTTACCTGGGAATTCTTGGGATGAGTGTTCACTTATAGGCGAGCATGTCTTCGCGATACATTATTTTTGACCTATTTACTTTGATTAATCACCAAGGTCGTGTGTTGCTTTGTAGTAACAAACAAATGACCACTATCCTTGCTTTCATCAGATTTGTTTCATCTCATTCTTTTCGTCTAATTCTCTCACTCGTTTCCTTTCATGTTTCCTCTTTTAGAATGCCTCCTCGACGTGACAATCAGATGGCGAATGCCGAACTGGCGGAAATCATCGCGCAGCAAATGGCTGCTGCCTTCCCAAATCTTTATGCTCAAATGATGCAAGCCATCAACAACAACAATGCTCCATGCAATTTCAAGAGTTTCAACTCGGCTAAACCGCTCAAGTTTAGTGGTTCTGAGGGAGCAACTGGGCTTCTTCAGTGGTTCGAGAGCATTGAGAATACCTTCCGTCACGTTCAGTGTCCTGAAAATCGCAAGGTCTAGTTTTCTTCAAGTGTGTTTCAGAAGAGGGCTCTCACATGGTGGAACGGGGTGATGAGAGACCGCGGTGCTGAGGTTGCATTAGCACAGACTTGGGCTGAGCTTAGGGCTCTTATGATGAAGGAGTTTTGCCCTCGTCATGAACTGCGAGCTTTGGAGAGGGAGTTTGATGATTTGAAGCAAGACAGTGGTGAACATCGAGCCTATACTGACCGTTTTGAAGAATTGAGCCTGTTGTGTCCTGCTATGGTTACTCCTGTGGATAAGGTGATCGAGAAATATACTGATGGTCTTCCTGACCTAGTTCAGGATATTGTTACTGGCAGCAACCCTACTACTGTCAGACAAGCCATTGAATTGTCTGCTACTCTAACTGAATCCCACATCAGAAAGAAAAAGCTTTTTCGAAAAGGCGACCCAAGACCATCTGACAAGACTACTCAAGTGGAACCAAAGGAAGAACATGCTGAGGTATCCAAGAAGAAGAAGCGCAAAGCCTCTCAGAACTGCGCTGTAACTGCTCAAGACAAACAGGTTGCACCAAACCAACCAGCACAACCTCGCAAAAGGCAAAACTATGTTGGTACTGCACCTTTGTGCAACAAGTGCAACCGTCATCATCTAGAGCAAGAGCAATGTCACAAATGTACCCACTGTGGGCGGTTGGGACATTTGATCAATGTTTGTCGTTATGCAAATCAAGCTGCTGCAAACCCTGCTGCTGTTCAAGCATGGTTCCCTCCAGGGTCATGTTATAACTGTGGTGACCTTACCCACTACAGGAACAATTGCCCAAGACTTGTTAACATACCTCCAGCACGTGGACGAGTGTTTAACATCAATGAGGCAAACATGAACAATGATGCGGCAGTGAACAACTAGTGTTTTGTTATTTCCTTGGTTGTTATCTTATGATGTTTAAAGACAAGTCAGTTGTAATATAAATAAAAATTCGTCGTTTTTATTTTTGCAAAACTGATACGATTGTGTGAACGTTGGATACAATCTTATGATGTCAACCCAAAGACAAACTACTCGTGTGATTTTATCATTTTATGATCACTTGTGATCTCCCCAAGAACCTTAAACACTCGTTTCTTTTAAGAAACAAAGCCAAACTCTTATTGGAAATCCTTCTATCTTTATAGATGGATCCTTGAAAATCATTAAAGTGCCAAATGAAATCCATGGATTGGATTCCTAGTGTACTTTAAATATCCATACCTTAAGATAACAAATTAAAGAATCAAGCTAACTAATTATGTGTTTATGTGCTTATATGTTTTCATGTATGTTTTGTGATCTATCCAAATCCTCATCGAATCTTTCATATCTCATACGAGAGATTCATAATAGGATATCCAAAGTTACTATCTTAAATCCTTAATGGACCCTCTACGTTGTAGCTAAGTCCCTTGGGTTATAAAGTATTATTCTATAATTGGACCCCTTGGGTGGTCTAGTTAATCATATTGATTTGAAAATCTGGTTAGAAATATCATGTGATGATATAATTGAAAGGATCCCTTAAGTGGTCTATTCAAGGAGATCGTACGACGGCCTAGTTAAGAAGATCATGTGTTGATCTAGTTAAAAGGCTCGTTCGTTGATCTAATTAAAAGGACCCTTTGGTGGTCTAGTCAAGTCGCTTCATGTTTATTCAAGTGATTTTTCCTACGCATTATGAAATGAACTGTGCAGACTGTGCAAGGAATTACATAATTATGGAGGCCTACATAATAATGGAATTTAGTGCACAGAAACCACATGAAGTTTTGTCATGTGTTAAGACCTATAGTGACGAGAATAATGATACGGTTGAAGTCTTGGACCTTGACCGATGTCATTTTATCTTACACTCCCCAATTCTGAATTCAAGCACACACAAGTTTCCTATGATGAGTCTTCATAAGAAACGTTCTTCTGTCCGTAGTTCAAAATTCCATGTTTTACTATTACAAGGAATTCACTTTGAGGGTTAACAAATTCGCTAAGAGTCCTTACATGGCCCAGATTTTTACTTAAGGGTTTAATGGACCTATTAGAAGGCGAAACCGTCACAGCTGTCTTCACAGGTTTCCTCTAGAATTAAATTTCGGGACGAAATTTCCTAAAGTAGGGGAGACTGTGACACCTGTGTCACTTCAACCATCAAACAAATGCCAAACCAATGAAATATTGTATTTCATACTTGGGATTTGTAAAAATATGTGTATCGTCTGCACATATCAACTCTTGTTCGATTTTAAGCTTTACATCGCTTTCTGGAGGGTTATAAGCGCTCTGATGCGTAAATATAACCAGTTTAACCCAACGAACACTCCGGAATAGTGAAATAGGCTTAACATACCTTAAATAACCTTTACATAACTTAGATATAAGTTTTGGAAGGTTTGGTGTGGTGAAATCAAAGTTTATTCGCCTACAGGGACTAAATTTGACAAACTGCGAAAGTATGCCAATTTGAACTGTAACAGACATTCCGAAACATGGCCATAAGTTAAACACACCTTAAATATCCTTTACATAGCTTAGAAATAGGCTTTGAGGGGTTCGGTGTGCTAAAATAAACTTTTGGGTCATTCAGGGACTAAAAGTGTCAAAAAGTGCACAAGTTTGCATTTTCGCGCATAACTTACGTTCTGAATACATTCGGACATCCAAAAATTTATGTAAGCACTATAATATTTTATTTTAGTGTTTGGCATGAGAAAAATCCATTCGTCGCGTCATTTGGATCGTTTTTCGCACTTATGCGCATTCCGTCGTAATTAACCGAACATCGCAACCGTACGGCTAAAC
Source organism: Helianthus tuberosus (assembly GCA_030545235.1). Classification (NCBI taxonomy): domain Eukaryota; kingdom Viridiplantae; phylum Streptophyta; class Magnoliopsida; order Asterales; family Asteraceae; genus Helianthus; species Helianthus tuberosus. The sequence goes on from JARYGA010030303.1 coordinate 11,823, forward strand.
GAACGGACATCCGAGATATTTTTAAGCATGTTTTAAGTTCCCTATACTTTAACTTCATTTTAGAGCTTTGAAATGGGGTTAACGAGGCTTAAACGTGTCAAAAATGCATCAAAAACCAAGTTAGGGGGCTGCAGGGACCAAAACTGACATTCTGCCAAACTTCATTTGTTGCGGGCCGTAAGGGTTATTTGTTACGGTGCGCAACAAATTCCCAGATGCAGAAAATCGTTTTTTGGCTGCTGTTAACAGCCTTTAACCCTTCCCAAAGGTCAAGTGCCACTTGTTAAACTCCTATGGTGGCCATTTTCAGTTACCATAACATCTTGACAAGTGTACGGGCTAGATCATTCCCTCTTCTCCAAGAAACGATCCTAACGGTGGACCGAAAACTATAAATACCCACACATTTTCACTTCATTCCTCACAAGAATCTGGTCATTTGTGCTCTAAGTTGAAACCTTTGTTTCATACCTGAGCTATTTTGATCTAGATTAGCATTCGGGGACCCTTCGTAAGTGTTCCTTCGTTCTTTTATTGCTTTTCGAGTCTTTTCGAGTCCGAAAGTCAAACTTTGTTTGACTTTCTGCATTGACCAGTTTATGGTCGATGCGAAGTTCGTTTGAACTGCATAACGTGAGCGTGATCACGATGGTTATAGTCCCTAGTGACTATACCTACTGATTACCACGTTATCTAGGCTCAGTGACGAGCCGTAGTTTCGGTTAGAATACGTATTCTTGCGTATTTTGTAACCAAACTACTCTTAGGTATCACAACCGTTTGTTGTGATACCAAACCTGTTTTCTAAACTTAGTTAAGCATGTTTTAACATGCTTAGCTCGTCACTTTTAGTTTAGTGCTTATATAGGGTCGTAAGGTAAGCGATCTAAACAATCGCTTATACTTTCGAACCCGACCCGTTTGGTCGATCATTAGGATCCGACCAAGCACTTTAGGTGACCATAGTATAGGGAATAACCTTCCGAGGTTATACCCTATGGTCACGACGTTTAGTTAGTTGTATGATAAGTAGTTTATATGCCTTAGGTAAATTACCAAAATACCCCTTTGATGCTAAGATTCATTTTAAACATATGTAACATAAATTTTGACATCTGAACTGATTTGACAACCATTTTAGACATGTTAAGGCATATATTACTTGTCATAGGACTAGTTAGGCGGCCCGAACGCGTTTCACGCGAACGACGCGTTAAAGTAGCATAAGCTACCTAAACGGGTCGTAATGGGTCACAAGCACTTAGGTTAGGTTTCATTTAGTATGTAGGCTTTAATAAACCATACTACATGAGTTCCCATACTCATTTGGTTTACGAGCCCTCATTCTATCCGATCTTCCGATTTAGGTCCGGTTTATTAATGTAGTTACCTATATTAGGTGCCGTTTGATATTTTGTGATCTCTAGCATTGCTTGGTGGCTATCTTAGGACTTCTGAGCAATCTCATGTGAGTACATAGTTCCCCTATTTTACTGTTTTCCAAACTGTTTTGGGGTGAAGCATGTGTACCTATCCGTTACTTTCATGTTTTCCAAAAAGTATAATTGATTATACATGTTATTACTTATCTATTGACAAATTGAATGCCTATCTATGATTTAAGCATTGATTTCTCAAAGAACATAAAATAAAATGTTGAATTGTACTTATTTTATGTTCACCAGACCGATTGTTAGTATGATATAGCGCTATAGGATTAGACACCCCATTCCTGTTGTCATGGAATGTCTGAAACCAATTTGTTTCTCCATCCAAATAGGGATTTCCTTTGTGGTATCCTTATAGTCTCAAAGGTGTATTTTGATGCACTAGGTCTGAATGAATTCTTAAATCACACTTTTAAAGTATAGTTTGATATACTCTCATGTGTGGTATTGTACAAAACCAACATATATGTTATTTATCACATCTAAAGCATATTTTGATATGTTATTTATGAAACCAAAACATAGTTTAATATGTTACTTACAAATCCAAAGTATACTTTTAAATATGCTACTATAAGGTTATTTGTTTAATCTTACATTTATTTATACAAATCACATTGGTTACACATTTACATTGGACACATAAACATTTTGACATATTATTCAATACATTTGGCAATTGGTTTAAACATAGACATCTTACATTGTTGGTTTGGTTTGAGTAAGTGATTAAGTAACGAGGCGTGTGTAATATGATACAAGCATGGTGGATACGCCGCTGGTACTTCCTATATATAAGTGTTTGTATGGTATTACATATTGTAGCGTTATTTGAATCATTTCAATTTGAGACATATAACATTTTATACAAATGACATACTTTTCACAAGACATTGATTTATGTAACACCTGTGCCTCCACGGCCATCAAACAAATACCAAACCAATGAAATATTGTATTTCATACTTGGGATTTGTAAAAATATGTGTATCGTTTGCACATATCGACTCTTGTTCGATTTCAAGCTTTAAATCGCTTTCTGGAGGGTTATACGCGCTCTGATGTGTAGATATAACCAGTTTAATCCAACGAACACTCTGGAAAAGTGAAATAGGCTTAACATACCTTAAATAACCTTTACATAACTTAGTTATAAGTTTTGGAAGGTTTGGTGTGGTGAAATCAAAGTTTAATCGCTTACAGGGACTAAAGTTGACAAACTGCGAAAGTATGCCAATTTGAACTGTAACAGACCTTCCGGAACATGAACATAAGTTAAATATACCATAAATATCCTTTACATAGCTTAGAAATAGGCTTTGAGGTGTTCGGTATGCTAAAATAAACTTTTGTGTCATTCAGGGACTAAAAGCGCCAAAAAGTGCACAAGTTCGCATTTTTACGCATAACTTACGTTCTGAATACATCCGGACATCCAAAAATTTATGTAAGCACTATAATATTTTATTTTAGTGTTCGGCATAAGAAAAATCCATTCGTTTCGTCATTTGGATCGTTTTTCGCGCTTATGCGCATTCCGTCGTAATTAAGCGAACATCGCATTCGTACGGCTAAACAAACCGACATCCGAGATATTTTTGAACACATTTTAAGTTCCCTATACTTTAACTTCATTTTAGAGCTTTGAAATGGGGTTAACGGGCCTTAAACGTGTCAAAAATGGGCTGAATGCATGACAGGGACCAAAAGTGTAAATCTGCCAAACTTGGGCCTAGCGGTGCGCTACACTTATAGCGTAGCGGTGCGCTAGGGGTCTGCTGACCAGATTCAGAGTTTTTAAACAGCAGGCTGCAGCTGTTTGATCTTCCACCACATGTTCCCAATTGCCTAGTCATGATGATAAGAACCATTTTAAGCTTCCATAAGGTTCCGACAAGTGTACGGGTTGGATCATGGCACGTTTTCCATGAAACGATCCTAACGGTTCGGGTATTCCTATAAATACCCAACCCACACAACCTCATTTTGCACAAGAATTCTGATTTGAGAGCTCTAAGTTGAAACCATTGTTTCATACCTGAGTTCTTGGATCGGGATTAGCATTCGGGGACCCTTCGTAAGTATTCTTTCGTTCTTTTCCTTATTTTTACTGCTTTTCGAGTCAGAAAGTCAAACTTTGTTTGACTTTCAGCGTTGACCAGTAATGGTCAATGCGAAGTTCGTTTGAACTTCGCAACGTGAGTGTAATCACGTTGGTCATAGTCCCTTGGGACTATGCCCACTGATTACCACGTTGTCTAGGGTCGTAGGGTAGGCGATCTAATAAATCGCCTATACCTTCGAACCCGACCCAGTTTGGTCGATCATTAGGATCCAACCAAATACATCAGGTGACCATAGTAGGTAGGGAATAACCTTCCGAGGTTATACCCTATGGTCACATCGTTTGAGTAGTTGTATGATAGGTAGTTTATATGCCTTAGGTAAATTACCAGAATACCCTTTTCATTTATAATTGGTAATTAAGCATATGTAACCTAAACTTTTGTCACATAACTGATTATGTAACATATTTAGGCATATAACACTTGTCATAGGACTAGTTAGACGGTCCGAACGCGTTTCACGCGCACGACGCGTTAAAGTAGCATAAGTTACCTTAATGGGTCGCGATGGGTCGAAAGCACTTAGGTTAGTCTCAATGTAGTATGTAGGCCTTGTTAAACCATATCATATGAGTTCCAATACTCATTTGGTTTACCAAGCCTCATTCTATCCGATCTCCCGATTTAAGTCCGGTTTATTTATATAGTTTTAGTTTGCCGACTGATTCCGTGCTCCCTCTAGCTTTGTTTGGTTGTTGTTCAAGACCTCCAAGCATTATCAGGCGAGTACATTATTCCCCTATTTTACTGCTTTCAATTGTTTTGGGGTGACTCATATGTGCTAAATGTTTTCGATGTTATAACGATGGTTTCAAAAACGATTAAGACGATTTATACAAAACTAATAACGATTTCATAAAGTGAACAAACTTGTTGGTTGTAGTTACATAACAAATGACATTCATTAGCAATGATCAAGCCGACCAGTATTAGGTTATGGTACCATAGGATCTGACAAATCCCGTTATTTACTACACCCGTGGTTATGTGTGGGTATGGTAGGTAGCGACTGAATCTGTAATTGTTAACTTACCCTATGGAGGTTTGTTAATACGAAAACGAGAAGCGACGAGTGATGAGTCACGAAGGTTTGAATGTTATTAGCGAGACGACCTTATAAGTAGTTTCACGACCTAAAACGAATTAAACGATTTACGATTGGTTTTCACACGATGTTTTAACGATTGGGTAACGATTGGGTTTCACACGATGTTTTAACGATTGGGTAAACGATTGGCTTCAAAGCGATATACGATATTATTTTGGTTATACATATTACATGATTTACATTTGGGCATGAACATTACTTTGGTGGTTTGGTTTGGATTAAGTGATTAAGTAACAATGCGTGTGGAATATGATACAAGCATGGTGGATACGCCGCTGGTACTTCCTATATATAAGTGTTTGTATGGTATTACATATTGTAGCGTTATTTGAATCATTTCAGTTTGAGACATAGAACATTTTATACAAGTAACATACTTTTCACAAGACATTTATTTACAAACAACTTATCTTATACAAACTCATTTTACATGGTTATTCATTTAATCATGCATTATTCTCTTATTTATACATATCACCTGAACTTATCATTGTTTTTCAAATAATTTACTAAAACAAATGTTTTTGGGTTAAGAGTCATGGCTACGAGGTTTTACAAATTATAACCCGCTTGATTTGAGTTGGTTAATTAAGTTGCAATATTATACTCTTTTCAAAACAAGGTTTTTAAATAAAGTATTGCAACGTCTAAACTAGCCATGATTTCGACACTCCTACAAAACCTATGTACTCGCCAGCATTTCTTTGCTGACCTCGTTTTCACATATGTTTCAGGTATTGTTGAATGATATCGATTGATAAGATGCATGCTCACATAGGACTGGACAAGGCCTTAGTGACTCAATAACAATGATAGACTATGTTTAAATAGTGTATTTAGATTTCAAGACGATGTAATTATTCAATGTTTAATAAAACGAAACACTTTTTGGTATCCATGGTTATGAAACATTAATTCTGTTGCAACACGCCCCGATGTTTCCGCCGCGCTTTGTTGTTTTACGCGGTCGGGGTGTGACAGATAAGATGGTATCAGAGCCAATGGTTATAGGGAATTAGGTTATTAGTAATTAGTAATGCTTTGACCTAGTCTATAACCTTCTTAGGACCCTAACGCGAGTTTACTTGCGTTTAGTCATAAAACAATACCGTCACCTATCCTTAGGCGACGACCACAACAAGAACATATATTTCAAAACCGCTTTGAAAACTAATCATCTATTCTAGGATGATTGATTTCTAGGTTTTGAACCCTCTATTGTAAGGTTTTGAACTCTCTATTATATGGTTTTGAACCTCTTTGAGTTTTCAAAACTTCGTCAAGGTTTTGGGTTTTAAATAATGTGAACACGTGCAAACTGGAAGGGTGAATGCCTGTATTCTGGGTTTTCTGTCTAGGCAAGCACTTCGTATACATCTCATCAGACGCGAGACCAGTTGTGCTTACCTGGGAATTCTTGGGATGAGTGTTCACTTATTAGGCGAGCATGTCTTCGCGATACATTATTTTTGACCCATTTACTTTGATCAGTCACCGTCTCATTTGTTTGCCTTAGGTAACAAACAAATGATCGCAATCTTCATGCGTTATCATTCTGTTTTGATTCTCCAATAATCTTTCACCTGTTTCTCCCTATGCCTTTCTTTTTCTTCAAGAATGTCTCTTCATCACGATGACGCCCAGATATCTGAGCAAGCAGCCAAAATTCGCTCAGCGAATAGGCGAAGTAGCCCTGAAGACTGTTGAATTAGCTACTGCCATGTATCATCTCCAGGATGAAGCCACTCAAGAGTCACCAAGACAGGCAGGACCTAGTCAGGTGACAGCACCATCAGCCAAGAAACCAATCGAGGAATCAAAGACCATGGATGAACGATCCCCTAAGAAGTCAAAGAAGCGAAAGGCTTCTCAGAACTTCGCCATGGTCGCTCACAATGGTAAAGCAGTCCCCAACCAACCAGCTCAACCCCCTGCTAGGTGTGTATGGCTTTTCCTATGATACCTACATCAAGGAACTATGTACCTTACAAACTACTCTTGTGATTTCTCTCTCTCAAATGATTGCTCATGATTCCCTCGAAAATTTTAAGTACTCGTTTCACTCTAAGAAACAAAGTACAGAAAATTAAGTGACATTATGAGTAATCGTGCTTTTCGCACATCTGTGCCTTTAAATCCTTGGTTAGATAACTAAGGGTATTTTCAAATCTCATACCCATTACGTTTTGATTTTTCAACATACACAGTACCAGTATTTCAAAACAATCTTCATGATCTCAAAACATTTCATATAGTTTGAAAACAATTTTTCTAAATGCATTGTCTTTGTTATTTCAAAAACATTGGCCATGTTATCAAAACCAACCTTTCTAATTTCAAAATATTTCATATAGTCTGAAGACAATATTAACACAATACATTTTCTGATCAAGTGCATGATTTCGAAAAGCATCATTCATGTCTTTCAAAAACCTTATACATAATTTCAAAATTCATTTCGCATGATTTTAAAACATTTTTGTAAATATATCTACCTATTACACCTACTTTATGATTTCAAAAAAATATTATATATAAGGTTTCAAAAACGTTAAACACATTTTTCTTAAAAGAACCCCATGCATAGTTTTCAAAAATATTTTCCTCATACATTGACTTAACCTTCAAATTCCGCTTCATATGTCGCCTTGACATATCAGGCATCTCAACTTCATAAGCATTTTACTTCATGTTTTGACTTAAGCACATCCCGTGCAAGATTTCAAAACATCTTCAACTTCTAAAATCCTTATGGGATCTTTTTATCTCCACAATTAGACCCTTGTGGATAATCATCATTCAAATCAGAGTCCTTAATCGGATTCCTTATGTACCTTAATTCGAACACTTCGGTTCCTAGTAATCGAAATCGAATTTTCTTTTTGAATCTTTCTATCTTTATAGTTGGATTCTTGATAACGTTTAAAGTACCAAATGAAATTCACGGAATGGATTCCTAGTGTGCTTTAAATGCATGTACGCAATTTACAAGACAAATTAACGAACAATTTTGTGGTTATATGATATGTGTTTATGTGTTCTCCTCTATGTTTTTGTGTGTTACGATTTTCCAAATCCTCATAGAATCTTTCATATCTTCATATGAGAGATTCATAGTAGGATATTCAAAAGGTACTACCTTAAATCCTTATGGGCTTCTACCTGGTAGTTAAGACCCTTGGGTTATATAGTACCACTCCATGATTCATAAGAGACCCTCTTAGTAGTCTAGTCAAAAAGATTGATTCACAATTTGGTTAGAGAACGACATCTAGTGATGTAGCTGAACAGACTCCTTGATAGTCTATTTAGATCATTTATTGATTTAATTTAAAGGACTCTATGGCGGTCTAGTCACACTCATCACCGGTTTGTTCATTTGGTTTTCCCCTACACACTATAAAATAGACTGTGTGAATTGTGCAAAGAATTGTCTGATTATGGACGCGTACATAATTATGAAATTTAGTGCACAGAAACACAGTAAGATTTATTATGTGTAAGAACCGATAGTGACAACAATAACGAAATGAGAACGATGTAATGGAGGTACGGTGGACGCACCAATGACGCTTCATATACTTGTATATAAGTATCCCTCTTACATTGCAATCATGATGTTATTAAAGATTACTAGAAGTTCAGAACCCTAACCAATATTGTTCGATCTTTTCAACCTCATGTTTTCAAGCTCTCACAAGTTTCCTCTAAATAAATTTCGGGACGAAATTTCCTAAAGTAGGGGAGACTGTAACACCTGTGCCTCCACGGCCATCAAACAAATACCAAACCAATGAAATATTGTATTTCATACTTGGGATTTGTAAAAATATGTGTATCGTTTGCACATATCGACTCTTGTTCGATTTCAAGCTTTAAATCGCTTTCTGGAGGGTTATACGCGCTCTGATGTGTAGATATAACCAGTTTAATCCAACGAACACTCTGGAAAAGTGAAATAGGCTTAACATACCTTAAATAACCTTTACATAACTTAGTTATAAGTTTTGGAAGGTTTGGTGTGGTGAAATCAAAGTTTAATCGCTTACAGGGACTAAAGTTGACAAAATGCGAAAGTATGCCAATTTGAACTGTAACAGACCTTTCGGAACATGAACATAAGTTAAATATACCATAAATATCCTTTACATAGCTTAGAAATAGGCTTTGAGGTGTTCGGTATGCTAAAATAAACTTTTGTGTCATTCAGGGACTAAAAGCGCCAAAAAGTGCACAAGTTCGCATTTTTACGCATAACTTACGTTCTGAATACATCCGGACATCCAAAAATTTATGTAAGCACTATAATATTTTATTTTAGTGTTCGGCATAAGAAAAATCCATTCGTTTCGTCATTTGGATCGTTTTTCGCGCTTATGCGCATTCCGTCGTAATTAAGCGAACATCGCATTCGTACGGCTAAACGAACCGACATCCGAGATATTTTTGAACACATTTTAAGTTCCCTATACTTTAACTTCATTTTAGAGCTTTGAAATGGGGTTAACGGGCCTTAAACGTGTCAAAAATGGGCTGAATGCATGACAGGGACCAAAAGTGTAAATCTGCCAAACTTGGGCCTAGCGGTGCGCTACACTTATAGCGTAGCGGTGCGCTAGGGGTCTGCTGACCAGATTCAGAGTTTTTAAACAGCAGGCTGCAGCTGTTTGATCCTCCACCACATGTTCCCAATTGCCTAGTCATGATGATAAGAACCATTTTAAGCTTCCATAAGGTTCCGACAAGTGTACGGGTTGGATCATGGCACGTTTTCCATGAAACGATCCTAACGGTTCGGGTATTCCTATAAATACCCAACCCACACAACCTCATTTTGCACAAGAATTCTGATTTGAGAGCTCTAAGTTGAAACCATTGTTTCATACCTGAGTTCTTGGATCGGGATTAGCATTCGGGGACCCTTCGTAAGTATTCTTTCGTTCTTTTCCTTATTTTTACTGCTTTTCGAGTCAGAAAGTCAAACTTTGTTTGACTTTCAGCGTTGACCAGTAATGGTCAATGCGAAGTTCGTTTGAACTTCGCAACGTGAGTGTAATCACGTTGGTCATAGTCCCTTGGGACTATGCCCACTGATTACCACGTTGTCTAGGGTCGTAGGGTAGGCGATCTAATAAATCGCCTATACCTTCGAACCCGACCCAGTTTGGTCGATCATTAGGATCCAACCAAATACATCAGGTGACCATAGTAGGTAGGGAATAACCTTCCGAGGTTATACCCTATGGTCACATCGTTTGAGTAGTTGTATGATAGGTAGTTTATATGCCTTAGGTAAATTACCAGAATACCCTTTTCATTTATAATTGGTAATTAAGCATATGTAACCTAAACTTTTGTCACATAACTGATTATGTAACATATTTAGGCATATAACACTTGTCATAGGACTAGTTAGACGGTCCGAACGCGTTTCACGCGCACGACGCGTTAAAGTAGCATAAGTTACCTTAATGGGTCGCGATGGGTCGAAAGCACTTAGGTTAGTCTCAATGTAGTATGTAGGCCTTGTTAAACCATATCATATGAGTTCCAATACTCATTTGGTTTACCAAGCCTCATTCTATCCGATCTCCTGATTTAAGTCCGGTTTATTTATATAGTTTTAGTTTGCCGACTGATTCCGTGCTCCCTCTAGCTTTGTTTGGTTGTTGTTCAAGACCTCCAAGCATTATCAGGCGAGTACATTATTCCCCTATTTTACTGCTTTCAATTGTTTTGGGGTGACTCATATGTGCTAAATGTTTTCGATGTTATAACGATGGTTTCAAAAACGATTAAGACGATTTATACAAAACTAATAACGATTTCATAAAGTGAACAAACTTGTTGGTTGTAGTTACATAACAAATGACATTCATTAGCAATGATCAAGCCGACCAGTATTAGGTTATGGTACCATAGGATCTGACAAATCCCGTTATTTACTACACCCGTGGTTATGTGTGGGTATGGTAGGTAGCGACTGAATCTGTAATTGTTAACTTACCTTATGGAGGTTTGTTAATACGAAAACGAGAAGCGACGAGTGATGAGTCACGAAGGTTTGAATGTTATTAGCGAGACGACCTTATAAGTAGTTTCACGACCTAAAACGAATTAAACGATTTACGATTGGTTTTCACACGATGTTTTAACGATTGGGTAACGATTGGGTTTCACACGATGTTTTAACGATTGGGTAAACGATTGGCTTCAAAGCGATATACGATATTATTTTGGTTATACATATTACATGATTTACATTTGGGCATGAACATTACTTTGGTGGTTTGGATTAAGTGATTAAGTAACAATGCGTGTGGAATATGATACAAGCATGGTGGATACGCCGCTGGTACTTCCTATATATAAGTGTTTGTATGGTATTACATATTGTAGCGTTATTTGAATCATTTCAGTTTGAGACATAGAACATTTTATACAAGTAACATACTTTTCACAAGACATTTATTTACAAACAACTTATCTTATACAAACTCATTTTACATGGTTATTCATTTAATCATGCATTATTCTCTTATTTATACATATCACCTGAACTTATCATTGTTTTTCAAATAATTTACTAAAACAAATGTTTTTGGGTTAAGAGTCATGGCTACGAGGTTTTACAAATTATAACCCGCTTGATTTGAGTTGGTTAATTAAGTTGCAATATTATACTCTTTTCAAAACAAGGTTTTTAAATAAAGTATTGCAACGTCTAAACTAGCCATGATTTCGACACTCCTACAAAACCTATGTACTCGCCAGCATTTCTTTGCTGACCTCGTTTTCACATATGTTTCAGGTATTGTTGAATGATATTGATTGATAAGATGCATGCTCACATAGGACTGGACAAGGCCTTAGTGACTCAATAACAATGATAGACTATGTTTAAATAGTGTATTTAGATTTCAAGACGATGTAATTATTCAATGTTTAATAAAACGAAACACTTTTTGGTATCCATGGTTATGAAACATTAATTCTGTTGCAACACGCCCCGATGTTTCCGCCGCGCTTTGTTGTTTTACGCGGTCGGGGTGTGACAATTTACAAGCAACTTATCTTATACAAACTCATTTTTACTTGGTTATTCATTTAACCATACATTATTCTCTTACTTATACATATCATCTGATCTTATTGCTTTTCAATTGATTTACAAAACAAAACAAATTACAAGGTTCATGACTAAACATTTTTCTTAAACATAAGTCATGAATCTTATTTTCACAAAACCTATGTATCTCACAGGCATTTTTATGCTGACGTACCTATTTTTACACATGTTTCAGGTACTGCTTTGCAATGATTGTTGATACATGCTACATTTAGGATGGACTCGTGCCTTAGCAACTTTAAAACTTGGAAGATCATAGTTGTACTTATTTGATTGTATTAAAACAATGAGTTCATTTATTTAATAAAACAGAATTTATTTATACCATGGTTATGAAACAATGATTCTGTTACAACACTCCCCGACGTTTCCGCCACGTCTGGTTGTTCTACGTGGTCGGGGTGTGACAAGTGTCACAAATGTACCCACTGTGGGCGGTTGGGACATTTGATCAATGTTTGTCGTTATGCAAATCAAGCTGCTGCAAACCCTGCTGCTGTTCAAGCACGGTTCCCTCCGGGGTCATGTTATAACTGTGGTGACCTTACCCACTATAGGAACAATTGCCCAAGACTTGTTAACGCACCTCCAGCGCGAGGACGAGCATTTAACATCAATGAGGCAAACGGGAACAATGATGCAGCAGTGAACAATTAGTGTTTTATATTTCCTTAGTTGTTATCTTTTAACACTTCAAGACAATTCGGTTGTGACATAAATAAAGATTTGTTGTTTTTATTTCTGCAAAATTTATGCGTTTGTGTGAATGCTTGATACAACCTTATGATGTCAACCCAAAGACAAACTACTCGAGTGGTTTTGTCATTTTATGATCACTTGTGATCTCCCCAAGAACCTTAAACACTCGTTTCTTTTAAGAAACAAAGCCAAACTCTTATTGAAAATCCTTCTATCTTTATAGTGGATCCTTGAAAATCATTAAAGTGCCAAATAAAATCCATGGATTGGATTCCTGGTGTGCTTTAAATGTCCATGCCCAAAGATAACGAATTAAAGAATCAAGTTAACTAAATTAGTGCTTATGTGTTTTTCTTACATGTTTTGTGGTTGTATGTGATCCATCCAAATCCTCGTAGGATCTTCCATATCTTATATGAGGGATTCATAGTAGGATATCCAAAGTTACTATCTTAAATCCTTAATGGACTTCTACGTTGTAGTCAAGTCCCTTGGGTTTTAAAGTACTATTCAAAAACTGGACCTCTTGAATGGTCTGGTTAAACAAATTGATTTTTGAAAATCTGATTGGAAATATCATGTGATGATATAAATAAAAAGATTCCTTAAGTGGACTATTTAAGGAGATCGTACGACGGTCTAGTTAAGAACATCATGTGTTGATCTAGTTAAAAAGATCGTTCGTTGATCTAGTTGAAAAGATCCTTTGGTGGTCTAGTCAGGTCGCTTCATGTTTATTCAATTGATTTTTTTTTCTCTACGCATTATGAAATGAACTGTGCGGACTGTGCAAGGGATTACGTAATTATGGAGGCCTACATAATTATGGAATTCAGTGCACAGAAACCACAGGAAGTTTTGCCATGTGTTAAGACATATAGTGACAAGAATAATGATACGGGAGAAGTCTTGGACCTCGACCAATGTCATTTATTCTCACACTCCCCAATTCTGATTTCAAACACACACAAGTTTCCTATGATAAGTCTTCATAAGAAACGTTCTTCTGTCCGTAGTCCAAAATTCCATGTTTTACTACCACAAGGAATTCACTTTGAGGGTTAACAAATTCGCTAAGAGTCCTAACATGGCCCAGAGTTTTACTTAAGGGTTTAATGGATCTATTAGAAGGCGAAACCGTCACAGCTGTCTTCACAAGTTTCCTCTAGAAATAAATTTCGGGACGAAATTTCCTAAAGTAGGGGAGACTGTGACACCTGTGTCACTTCAACCGTCAAACAAATGCCAAACCAATAAAATATTGTATTTCATACTTGGGATTTGTAAAAATATGTGTATCGTTTGCACATATCAACTCTTGTTCGATTTTAAGCTTTAAATCGCTTTCTGGAGGGTTATACGCGCTCTGATGCGTAAATATAACCCGTTTAATCCATCGAACACTCCGTAATAGTGAAATAGGCTTAAAATACCTTAAATAACCTTTATATAACTTAGAAATAAGTTTTGAAGGCATGGGTATGGCAAAATCAAGTTAAATCACTTACAGGGACTAAAGTTGACAAACTGCAAAAGTATGCCAATTTGAACTGTAACAGACATTCCGGAACATGGCAATAAGTTAAACATACCATAAATATCCTTTACATAGCTTAGAAATAGGCTTTGAGGGGTTCGGTGTGCTAAAATAAACTTTTGGGTCATACAGGGACTAAAAGCGTCAAAAAGTGCATAAGTTTGCATTTTCGCCCATAACTTACGTTCTGAATACATCCGGACATCCAAAAATTTATGTAAGCACTAAGATATTTTATTTTAGTGTTTGGCATAAGAAAAATCCATTCGTCGCGTCATTTGGATCGTTTTTCGCGCTTATGCGCATTCCGTCGTAATTAAGCGAACATCGCGTTCGTACGACCAAACGAACCGACATCCGAGATATTTTTGAAGAAATTTTAAGTTCCCTACACTTTAAATTCATTTTAGAGCTTTGAAATGGGGTTAACGGGCCTCAAACGTGTCGGAAAAAGGCTTAAAAACACAACAGGGACTAAAATAGTAAATCTGCCAAAGTTACATGCTTGCGCACCGCAAGCATTCTTCCCTTACGGTGCGCAAGGGATCCCCAGCAGATCAGAAGCTTCCGAACAGCCAGTTTCCAGCTGCAAACCACTTCCTAACCGCTTGCCACATGTTGATCTCTTATGGTGAGTGGCCAATTTGGGTACCATAAGGATCCGACAAGTGTACGCATGTGATTCGAGCACGGTTTCCATGAAACGATCCTAACGGTGGACCTTTTACTATAAATAACCAACCCATATCAACCCCAAAACCCACAAGAATCTGATCCTAGAAGCTCTAAGTTGAAACCATTGTTTCATACCTGAGCTACCTGGATCACGATTAGCATTCGGGTACCCTTCGTAAGTATTCCTTCGTTCGTTTATTGCTTTTCGAGTCTGAAAGCCAAACTTTGTTTGACTTTCTGCGTTGACCAGTTTATGGTCAATGCGAAGTTCGTTTGAACTTCGCAACGTGATTGTAATCACGATGGTTATAGTCCCTTGGGACTATGCCTACTGATTACCACGTTGTCTAGGGTCGTAAGGGTAAGCGATCTGATAAATCGCTTATACCTTCGAACCCGACCCATTTGGTCGATCATTAGGATCCGACCAAATACATTAGGTGACCATAGTATATAGGGAATAACCTTCCGAGGTTATACCTTGTGGTTGCTTCGTTAAGTAGTTGTATGATAGGTAGTATATATGCCTTAGGTAAATTACCAAAATACCCTTTTCATTGTGTACTCGGTAATTAAGCATATGTAACCTAAACTTTTGTCACATAACTGATTATGTAACATGTTTAGGCATATAACACTTGTCATAGGACTAGTTAGACGTTCCGAACGCATTTCACGCGAACGACGCGTTAAAGTAGCATAAGCTACCTAAACGGGTCGTAATGGGTCGTAAACACTTATGTTAGGTTTCATTTAGTATGTAGGCTTTGCTAAACCATATTACACGAGTCTCCATACTCGTTTGGTTTACGAACCCTCATTCTATCTAAATCCTCCGACTTAGGTCCGGTTTATTAACATAGTTACCTATATTAGGTGCCGTTTGATTCCGTGATCTCTAGCATTGCTTGGTGGTTATCTTAGGACTTCTGAGCAATCTCAAGTGAGTACGTAGTTCCCCTCTTTTACCGTTTTCAAACTGTTTTGGGGTGAAGCATGTGTACCTATCTGTTATTTTCATGTTTTCAAAGTATAATTGATTATACATGTTATTACTTATCATTTGACAAACTAAATGACTATCTATGGTTTAAACACTGATTTCTCAAAGAACATAAAATAAAATGTTGAATTGTACTTATTTTATGTTCACCAGACCGATTGGTAGTATGATATAGCGCTATAGGATTTGACACCCCATTCCTGTTGTCATGGAATGTCTGAAACCAATTTGTTTCTCCATCCAAATAGGGATTTCCTTTGTGGTATCCCTATAGTCTCAAAGGTGTATTTTGATGCACTAGGTCTGAATGAATTCTTAAATCACACCTTTAAAGTATATTTTGATATACTCCCAAAAGTATAATTTGATATACTCTCATGTGTGGTATTGTACAAAACCAACATATATTTTGTTAATCATCCAAAGCATATTATGATATGTTATTTACAAAACCAAAACATAGTTTAATATGTTATTTATCACATCTAAAGCATATTTTGATATGTTATTTATGAAACCAAAACATAGTTTAATATGTTACTTACAAATCCAAAGTATACTTTTAATATGCTACTATAAGGTTCTTCGTTTAATCCTTACATATATTTATACATATCATGTTGGTTATACATTACATGACTTACATCTTGACATAAACATTTTGACATATTATTCAATACGTTTGGTAATTGGTTTAAACATAGACATCTTACATTGTTGGTTTGGTTTGAGTAAGTGACTTAAGTAACGAGGCGTGTGTAATATGATACAAGCATGGTGGATACGCCGCTGGTACTTCCTATATATAAGTGTTTGTATGGTATTACATATCGTAGCGTTATTTGAATCATTTCAATTTGAGACATATAACATTTTATACAAATAACATACTTTTCACAAGACATTGTTTTACAAAAC
Organism: Helianthus tuberosus; assembly: GCA_030545235.1. NCBI lineage: Eukaryota > Viridiplantae > Streptophyta > Magnoliopsida > Asterales > Asteraceae > Helianthus > Helianthus tuberosus. The sequence goes on from JARYGA010030303.1 coordinate 28,466, forward strand.
AACTTCTCTTATACAAACTCATTCTATTTGGTTGTTCATTTAACCATACACTATTCTTTTACTTATACGTATCATCTGATCTTATTGCTTTTCAAATGATTTACAAAACAAAGCAAACTACAAGGTTCATGACTAAACATTTTCTTAAACATAAGTCATGAATCTTATTTTCACAAAACCTATGTATCTCACAGGCATTTTTATGCTGACGTACCTATTTTTACACATGTTTCAGGTACTGCTTTGCAATGATTGTCGATACATGCTACATTTAGGATGGACTCGTGCCTTAGCAACTTTAAAACTTGGAAGATCATTGTAACATCTGTGCTTGTAATCATTATGAACAGTACCATTATCAATAAAACAATGTCATTTGATTCCAATGTTTGTTTGGTTATGTTTTACATTTTTCATGTTTTGACTTTCATTCAATTTCAAACTCTACATCGCTTTCTGGAGAGTTATATGCAAACTGATGCGTAAACGTAATCAGTTTAACGCGACAAATACCCCGGAACATCAACATATACTTAACATACCTTAAATAACCCTTACATAACTTAGAAATAAGTTTTGAAGGCTTTGGTGTGGCAAAAACAAGTTAATTCGCTTACAGGGACTAAACTTGACAAACTGCGAAAGTATGCCAAATTGAACTGTAACAAACATTCCGGAACATGACCATAAGTTAAACATACCATAAATATCCTCTACATAGCTAAGAAATAGGCTTTGAGGGGTTCGGTGTGCTAAAATAAACTTTTGGGGTCATTCAGGGATTAAAAGCGTCAAAAAGTGCACAAGTTTGCATTTTCGCGCATAACTTACGTTCTGAATACATCCGGACATCCAAAAATTTATGTAAGCACAAAAATATTTTATTGTAGTGTTTGGCATAAGAAAAATCCATTCGTCACGCCAGTTGGATCATTTTTCGCGCTTATGCGCATTCCGTCGTAATTAACCGAACAACGTAACCGTACGGCTAAACGAACCGACACCCGAGATATTTTTGAACACATTTTAAGTTCCCTATACTTTAAATTCATTTTAGAGCTTTGAAATGGGGTTAACGGGGCTTAAACGTGTCAAAAAAACGCATCGAAAACCAAGTTTTGAGGTTGCAGGGACTGAAACTGTAAATCTGCCAAACTAGGGTCCGTAAGTAGGGGCCAGATGCAGCAAAACGTTTTTTTCAGCTGTTAACAGCCCTTAAAACTCTCCAAAGGCCAAGTGCCAAGTGTCAAACTCTTATGGTGGATGGCAAATGAGTTACCACAACTTTCCAACAAGTGTACGGCTTAGATCGTGCCCCCTTTTCCAAGAAATGATCCTAACGGTGAACCAAAAACTATAAATACCCACCTCCACCCTTCACTTTTCCTCACAAGAATCTGATCTAATGTGCTCTAAGTTGAAACCTTTGTTTCATACCTGAGCTATTTTGATTTAGATTAGCATTCGGGGACCCTTCATAAGTGTTCCTTCGTTCTTTTATTTCTTTTCGAGTCCGAAAGTCAAACTTTGTTTGACTTTCTGCATTGACCAGTTTATGGTCAATGCGAAGTTCGTTTAAACTTCGCAACGTGATTGTAATCACGATGGTTATAGTCCCTTGTGACTATGCCTACTGATTACCACGTTGTCTAGGGTCGTAAGGGTAAGCGATCTGATAAATCGCTTATACCTTCGAACCCGACCCATTTGGTCGATCATTAGGATCCGACCAAACACATTAGGTGACCATAGTATATAGGGAATAACCTTCCGAGGTTATACCTTATGGTCGCTTCGTTTAGGTAGTTGTATGATAGGTAGTTTATATGCCTTAGGTAAATTACCAAAATGCCCTTTTGACGCCAAAATTCATTTTAAGCATATGTAACATAAATTTTGGTATCTAAACTGTTTTGGTAACAATATTAGATATGTTAAGGCATATTTTACTTGTCATAGGACTAGTTAGGCGGTCCGAACGCGTTTCACGCGAGAGACACGTTAAAGTAGCATAAGCTACCTAAACGGGTCGTAAGCACTTAAGTTAGGTTTCAATTAGTATGTAGGCTTTGTTAAACCATATGACACGAGTCTCCATACTCATTTGGTTTACGAACCCTCATTCTATCTAAATCTTCCGATATAGGTCCGGTTTATTAACATAGTTACCTATATTAGGTGCCGTTTGATTCCGTGATCTCTAGCATTGCTTGGTGGTTATCTTAGGACTTCTGAGCAATCTCAAGTGAGTACACAGACCCCTCTTTTACTGTTTCCCAAACTGTTTTGGGGTGAAACACATGTGCCTACTTGTTACTTTCATGCTTTCCTGTTTTCACATCATATACCTGCTATGTTTGTTAGTACAATATAGTACATGATTTCATTACATTTCATGCTATGTATGTCCATTGTGTGCATACTTAGTACATTGTTTTACATTACATTTCATGCTATGTATGTCCATTGTGTGCATACTTAGTACATTGTTTTACATTACATTTCATGCTATGTATGTCCATTGTGTGCATACTTAGTACATTGTTTTAAATTACATTTCATGCTATATATGCCCATTGTGTGCATACTTAGTACATTGTTTCACATTACATTTCATGCTATGTATGCCCATTGTGTGCATACTTAGTACAGTTGTTTTCATCACATGCTTACATTTTGTTATGACATTTGGGTTGTTTACAATGGAACAATACATTCATTAACATTAGCTACGCCGTTCGTTAGTAGGTAGTGGTACCATAGGAATTGACAACTCCCGTTCCTGAAATCCTGGGTTTGTTTGGATTGGAAGGAATGACCGAATTCGATACACATAACTTAGATAAACCTTTAATTTGTTTAAGGGTTTATCGCCACAGTCTCAAGGCTTGGATGTATGCATTTTCACAATACCGCATAAATGTTTATATCAGTATAGCATGCATTTGTCCCGCAAAACATAACTTTGATTTAAACCATGTTTTACTTCAATATCTTGTTTTGTGCATTTTACATATTGTTTAGTTGATATATTTCACTTACCATACATGATATTTTTGGGTACACATTACATGATCTACATTAAACATAAACATTTTGACATTGATATACACATTTAGTGGTTTACATTGGACATAGACATTTCGATATGGTTTACACATTAACACATGACAATTTATTTATACATAAACAATTTACATTGGTGGTTGGTTTGAGTAAGTGATTTGAATAACGAGGCGTGTGTAATATGATACAAGCATGGTGGATACGCCGCTGGTACTTCCTATATATAAGTGTTTGTATTACATTACATGTCGTAGCGTTACTTAAATCATTTCAATATTTGACATATTACGTTTTACATAAACAACTTATTTTCACAAGACATTGATTTACAAAACAACTTATCTTATACAAACTCATTTTTACATGGTTATTCATTTAACCTTACAATTACTTATACATATCATCTGATCGTTTTTCAAACGATTTACAAGACAAAGCAAACTACAAGGTTCATGACTAAACACTTTCTTAAACATAAGTCATGAACCTTATTTTCACAAACCTATGTATCTCACAGGCATTTTTATGCTGACGTACCTATTTTCACATGTGTTTTCAGGAGCTATTGCGTAGGATGATGATCATGACACTAGGGCGGACCTGTGCCTTAGAGACATAAAATGAAGATAGACTTAGTTTAATTATGTTCTGAACTCTTTGTTTCCTGTTTAAGACAATGTAACACTCTTGTTTAATAAATAAAATACAACTTTGAATGCCATGGTTATGAAACAATTAATTCTGTTACAACACTCCCCGACGATTTCCGCCACGTTTTGTATGTTATACGTGGTCGGGGTGTGACAATCATAGTTGTACTTATTTGATTGTATTAAAACAATGAGTTCATTTATTCATTAAAAAATAATTTATTTATGCCATGGTTATGAAACAATAATTCTGTTACAACACTCCCCGACGTTTCCGCCACGTCTAGTTGCTTTACGTGGTCGGGGTGTGACAAGTAAGTAAACTGATATTTTTAGTTTAGAAATAATTATTTTAACTAATTTTAAGTTTACTTGGTGTTTGGTTAGTCATACGTGACTTCCGACGCCCGAAAACGTTACCGAATCGCTAAAATACGCATTTTTCTATGTACACTAGTATGGGTAACATTTTGGGTAAACCTTATGTGTTAAAATGTGTTATGTGATTTAAAACATGAGAATGTGAAAATATGTTAGGTTTTAACATGATTTTAAAGATTCGAATTATGCATGTATTTTTGTGCGTTTTGTGCGGTAGAAACGGTAAAAATTGCATTAAATGTGTAACTTGTTTGTCGAGCATGAAATTTGGTACATAGGAGATATTTTATGTATATTTGCTTTAAAAATGCCAAAATAAATAATTTAACAAGATTTCATGTGTTTCGATGATAATTTATGTGAAAGTTTATGTATATATATTACGACGCGCAAATCGTAGATATATTGCGTATAAACGGGAGAGTTAATGGATTTACACAATAATGGTCATCAGTAAAATCGTTCAAGTCGCAAAATCATAATATATATATATATGGACTCATACATATATTAACGTGCCAACATAATAAAAAATAATAACATTTCGAGAAAATCTCAAAGTTATGTGAAAATTCTAAGAAACAGAGAAACTTAGGATTTTGTGATGTATATATGAATATTGATTTAAAACTCGTTCCTACATATAATAGGATGCGTAGAAATCAAACTGTGGGATTGCGCTATTTAAAATACGCACCCAAAGGTGAGTGTCACTAAACCCCTCTTTTTACTGTTTTGTATATATTTTGGGGGTAGAACACGTCATTAAAAGGGTTTAATAATGTTTTCGAAATAAAACATACCTCTTAATATAAAATATATATTTTCGTTGAAAATATATGAAATTTGATAAGTCATACGTTTCGAAGTAAAACGTTTTTGATGAATGAATATTGAAAGTACGGTATTTCCTAAGCGAAATATGACCGTACAGTTGGGGAAGAATTCTTGACTGGGTCTCATATGATGGAGAGTAAGGGAAATTCGTACAACATCGTGTATTAAATTGTCATATTAGTAAGATATATATATTGTATGTGAGGCAGACATCATATTGTCCTTCAAGAGGACCCTTCGCCCATGATGTCGTTTAATCATTTAAGTATTGCACGCGATGAATTATTGGTAGGTCTATCGGGTTGACAACCCCGTCATGACCGGTCGCCCCGTGTCAAGTCAAACGACGAATTTAAATTTTGTTTATTGTCTAGCTTTTATTATCCCTGCATGGTTAATATATAGTTCGTATCATATAGCTAACATACGAGTATGAAAATTGATGTTATAATTTAATATACAAAACATGGGCAACAATGCTATTGTCGGATCGATGAACCGACGGAAGGCCCATGGATTTTGTTAAGGAAGTAAAATGGACTTTCTAAAATTTGTATGGATGTTTTCAAATAAACACCTAATCAGAAAGTTTTCCTTGGAATAATAATTGTTTGTATGTGAATATGTGAACTCACCTTCCTTTGTGTTGACACTTGATTTTAACGTGTTCTACAGGTATTTGAGTTCGGATTCGGGAATTATGGCGTATCTTGTGGTTGTTGATGCATGTTTTGTTACTTAATAATGTTGGACTAACTTTTAAAACTTCTGGGACGAATGTAATAAGATCCATGAGGATCATAAACAACTTAACTATGTCATGGGTGTATCGTGTCTTAAAACGTTGTGTTTAAATAACTTACATTTAAAACGTACTAAAATGTCCAACAACTAAATGCATCGATCGACAAGATATAAATGGGCACCAACTTCCGTCTCCACTACGTTATATATTCCGCTGCGACGTTTTTGGGGTGTAACAGAAGTTGGTATCAGAGCCATTGGTTGTTAGTGAACTAGATGTTTTCGGAGGAAAACACTAGACTTCAACCGGAGAATTTTGAAATATGAAGTCCAAAATTCTAGAAGCCAAGATTTTTAAATAAACTTGGAAAATTTTATCATGTATGAAAACCCTTATGTGTTTATGTGCATACGTGATTTTTTGTTTACTTGTGCCTTATCTGTTACTATTCATACTGATCACACACTTACTTTGTACGGTTACGATATGTCACGTCTCGGCCTATAGAGCCATTAGTAGTTCTGCTCACTGATACTATCGAGCCTACACTTGAGATTCTTTCGCCCGTCGTTACAAAATCATTTGTTCTGCTATTCGAGTCACGTGTTTTGCTACACCTATTTTAGTCTACACTCGCCATAGCAAGAGGACTCGACCCGTTGGAGAGATCGCATTCGACTTCGAGAGCTGAGACAGCGTCCGCTATGAAGAGGCAGAAAGGGGTTTGGGTCAATCGCTCTCACTGTGATCGTCAGTTAGCCACGTTACGCGGAGGCATGGAGACGATGAAGGACTCAGAGGGATAGGTGGACTGTTATGATGAGCTAGAAGAGCTTGTAAGGAAGATGTTGGACTTCCAGGGATTGAAGTGTTAGTTGTTGGTTGTTTCTGTTGTTTGTTTTGTATGTCTCATTTGATGAACCCTATTTATGGCTTGCATGCCAAATTTTCAGATATTTAGGAGGAAATTTCACATAGGCTTGTTGCGGGTGTTGATGTAGACACGCCGAATTCTGATTAGTCTCTGTACTAAAAAAAAGTTTTGTAAATTTCTGATATATATCAAATGAGTTCCTTTTGGCTTAAAAATAGTTCTCATTAATATGTGGATATTATACATGCGCAATGTATGGTCCACTATCATTTAATGATTGAATTATTTTGGATATCGTCTTATGTTGATGTTATGTTGTAATAATAGAAACGACGAAATGCCGCCAAAAGCGAGATAGGGTTCTGGACTACCTATTACCTCAGAAGAGCTGGCATAACTCAAAGCCCGACACGTTAATACTGCCATGGAACAGCGCGATGCTAACCAAAATAATGGCCAGGAACGTGGATGTGATACTAACGGGCATGGTTTTGGTGGGACCCAGATCGGAAGCCCTTCAGATGATGTAATAATCAGAAAGTTTTAGTAGTTCCTGTGTTATGATATAATCGGAGCGTAATTCTGATTTATCATTAACTTTGTGAACAGTACATAGATGTACACATAAAATAATTCAGGGTTGTAACCCGAGATCATTTATTGGTACCCTATGCAATGACATGGCAACGGTATGAGTGATGTCGAGCCGTCGCAGCGGATCGACCATTCAAATAATTCTGCATTCCGAGCCTAGATCTGGGGATTCGCGAGAGCGAAAGTTTGAGAGTTTGAGAAGAGATACTGATGAGAAGCGTGGTTAGGAACGCAGTTCGGGGAAAGCATATGTGGTTAGCTCTAGAGGTTTGAGAAAGGATAATGCCAGGGATGGCAGGAGTAGTTTTGAGAAGAAGACTCACAAGGATGAGCAGAGAAAGTGCACCAGATATGGTCGGACTAGTCAATATGACTCGCGAGTACTATGCCAAGAGTACATTGGATGGAGTTGCGCTCAAAGGATGCTACGAGTGTGGTGGGAAAGGACATTTCGAGAGAGATTGTCTGAAAATGAAGGGTCAGGATGCCATGGGTAGAGCGATCGAGCTAAATGCTGGGGAAGCACGAGACAATCTTACTGTTGTTATCGGTATGTTTCGAATAAAAAACCAATCTATGTTCATACTTTTAATACCAAAGCTGACTTAAGTTTCATTCGAGAAACTTTGAATCATTTTTGTGTTCACTAACAAGTAAGCTGGGTATAAAGTGCCCGATAGAACTAGCAATTGGTAAGTTGATAGAAACTAGTAAGGCCGTTTGCGGTTGTAGTATTTATTTTGTGATCGTAGTTCTAGTGTTGGTTTATTTCCAGTGGAGCTGGGGAGCTTTGACTTAGATGCGAGGATGGATTGATTATCCGAGAACGAAGTGGGGACTATCGCTTGAAGAAGCTAGATAGGATATCTTGCCCTGATAATGGTAGAGAGCTGGTAGTTGTTCATGGAGACCGACCGAGTCGAGCGTCGGGTGTTGAGTGCTGAGAGTCGTCAGTGTTTGGAGGATGTTCAAGTTGTTACAAAAGGGGCTATCCTGCGTTCTTAGTTAACATGGTGGATACAAAAGCCGAATGTAGGAATACCGGAGAGATTCCTATTGTTCGCAATTATCCAGAAGTTTCCTTAAAAATACTTACCTGGATTTCCCCCTACGAGGCAGATCGAATTCTGAATCGATCTGATACCCGGTGCTGCACCCAGTTGCACAATCTCCTTATAGATTAAGCACCGTTTGAGGATGTTAGGAATGTCGAGTCAGTTTCAAGAGCTTTTGGACAAGGGTTTCATTCGATCAAGCTTTTCGTTTGAGGTGCATCTGTTTGGTTGAAGAGTAAGAAGGATGGATCCTTCAGGATATGTGATGATTTCAGAGAACTGAACAAGTTGACTATCAAGAATCGGTACCCTTTACCGATGATTGACGATTTGTTCGATCAAGCTACCGGGATCCAGCTGCTACATGAAGATCGATCTACGATTGGGATATTATCAGTTGAAGGTTGCTGACAAAGATATGCTAAGGACTACTTTTCGAACATGATATGGCCATTACAAGTTATTAGTCATGCCTTTTGACTAAATTAATGTGCCATTTATATTCATGGATCTCGTGAACAGGGTATGGAAACCCTAAGCGGATGAATTCGTGATAATATTCATCGACGACATACTTTCCTATGTGGTTGGTGAATGATGAGGAGCGCCAAAGACCCTGTCTGGAGTATGATGATCCATATGACTAGCTGGGTACTACCGGAGATTTATTAAGGATTTCCCTAAATTAGTGCAGCCTTCGACACTAATAACACTAAAAGGAAAAGGGAAATTGATTGGACAACAAGATAGTAGGAAGCTTTTCAAACCCTTGTAAGAAGAACTGGGAACGTGTACGATGGATTTCGAAGAAAGTTAGGAGTCTCACATGCCCATGGCAGAGTTATCCTACAATAGTTATCACGCTAGTATTTAGGTTGCTCCATTTTGAAGCCTTGCATGGATAGAAGAATTGATCACCATTTTGTTGAGCTAACGTGACAAAAGACAATTAACCCGACCTTAGTTTATCTAGGAAACCATCGACAAGATTTGCCTGGATCGAGGGAAGGTTAAAAGTCGCCAATTGATCGACAGAAGGATTACATGGACAATTGAAGGAACTATTGCAATTCCAAATTGAAGATTTGGTTCTGTTAAAGGAGTTATTTTGAAAGAGATGCTATTAGGTTTAGCAGAGAAAAAAAAAGCTGAGCCACATTGACTTGGTCCTTTCAAGAGCCCATCTTGAGTTGGATCAGTCGCTTATAGGCTCAAGCAACTATGAGGATGGAATAGCGTACGTGATGTATTGTTTAGGTTCAGTTGAGAAAGTGTATAATGGATAATACACTGATTTTGTTCTTTATAGAGATTTGTTTGGAAGATAAACAGAAGTTTATCAAAGTACCGTAGAAGCAGTACGTATAGCTAGAAGAGTTATGCTAATAACCGGACAGGCGACTACAAGATTCTAGTCGTGTATGCGATTTATTGATTTGGCAATTTGTGGATATCTGAAATGAATGCGAGAAGGAAGGAAGACGAGTTTATGAGATTTGATCCTTTCGAGAGCCCATCTCGAGTTGGATCAATTGGGTGTAAACTCAGACTACCTCGGGTACAGGGAAATGTATATGTAAATATACGTATGATAAACCCGAGATGGTGGAACTTTGACTTAATCTTCTTGATTAAGTGCGTGTAAATGTTAAACCTTGGAAAGGGTGGAGAGCGTTGAGATGTGAGACTAGGAATTGAGGACGTGTGTAATATAGGTCTACGAAGATTCTTCGTAAGAATCAAAGTTTCTCGCAGAAACTACAAGACCATATTCATCAAGTTTGTTTTTTCTGTTTCCACCCAGTGCGAAAACAAAACCTGTAGAGTAAAAATTTCAGGGACGAAATTTCCTAAACAGGGGGAGACTGTGACACCCGGCTTTTCAGGCCGTACCGTACAATAGTAACACGTGTTGTGAATAGGTAACAGGGCTGTAGTTGACTGATTATGATGTTTATATGTGAAACTTAATGATTTGGTAAAATTAAACTTTGATAAAAATTATGTTGGCAACGGTAAGATAAACGCTTATCGCGTAACGGTTAAAATGCGAAACGAACGTCGGTGACCACCCGATCAGTGTTAAAATCCTAAAAATAGTTTATTATGATTGGAATAAATATTTTAATCATATTCGTGAGGAAAAATAAATTAAAACGCTAAGAAACTTTATTTTTCGAGTTTAAGCGCGTACCGTGCAATGCGGCGCGTATACCGACAAAATACTGTCAACACAACCTGTCAAGGAAACTGATAATCATTTTAGTAATAATTTAATGAGTTTATTAATTTAGAATGATAAAAATAAATAAAAACGCATAAATCCCTATTTTTGCGATTTTAAGCGCATACTGCGCAGCACAGCGCGCATACTGCCAATTACTGGCAACGTCGCCAGTCCCGGCAAACAAAATATTGTTCAATAATATTTTGGTAAGTTTATTTTTATAGAGCATTAAAAATAATTTAAAACGCGCTAAAACGGGTTAAAACGCTAGATAAAATACCCGGTATCTAGTAAAATACCAGTTTTTGTGTATATATGTATATGTATGTGTGTGTTCGTATATATGTGTGAGGTGGAGAAGAGTTGGAAGCCATGCAACCTTCTCTCTCTCCTCTCTCATACTATTATTGGTCTTGTTGGGAGGTGGGTGATGATGATGAGCCTTAAAGCTCTCAAAATATTGTGAAATCCAAGACTTGTGTCACAAAAACACAATAACTCTCTCTCTCCTAAAATCAGCCGAACACCCCTCTTACTACCTCCATACATTCAAAATTTCGATGATTCTTGCAAGAACATCATTAAATCTAAGGTGTTTCCAAGCTATTTTGATGATCCAAAGGTGCTTTCTTGGTGAAATAAGCTTTCAAACATCAAAAATCATGTCAAAAGCCACTTGAATCTTGAAGGTATAAAAACCATTTCTCTAAATTTTGTTCTTGGTTCATAAGTGACGTTGTAAATCTTGGAAAGTTTCTCTTGATTCTTGAGATTTTCACAAGATATAAAACTAAAAAAAATAGGTGTTTTAAAGGAAACACGAATGGATGAACAAGTGTGCATGTGTGGCCGTGAGTGTATGTGTGTGTGTGTGTAGGTGATTATGTTTTGATTTTGATTGAGTTATTCTTGATTAACATGTTACTTGAATAGTAGAATGCATGCAAAAACCATAAGTGTCATAAAAGAATGCTTTTAAAAGTGTTTCATGATTTGAAAGGGGTATGATGAAAAATGAATTTTTGGAAGTTCATGTGAGTATATAAATTTCGTGTATGAGTATGTATATGTGTATGCATGCATGTAATTTTTAGTTATATACTCATAAATGTAAGAACACTTGCATTATGTATGAATGATTATGTATAAATGATTATGTGATGATGGATGATATAGGTTATAATTTGTAAGAACATGGATTTAATATGATCTTGAGTATGATTAGATCATAAGTAATGATGTTGATGTTGTATGAGTGCATTAGATGCACATACATGAACATGCATGATGATATGAAAGCATGAAATGATGATTTAAATATGAATTGATAAAAATAATTTTTGATCAGATTATAAACATTAAAATATGATTATTTTGAAGTGTTTAATGATATAAAACTTTGTCATAAAGTTTACTAGTCTTGCATGTTGTACTTGGTGCATTAGGAGTTGTAAAATACGTGAAATCGCATGATTTATGTGACATACATAAAAACTGCACTAATCTGATTATGATCACTATTTTAATCAGTAAATAAAATATATTGTGTTAAAATATCGAGTCATTCCGAGTTGGGATGGTTATAGTAACGTTTAACGCAAAACTATGCGGTAAAACGGTCAAAAATCGGCTTTTCGAATGATTTTTATAAATCTGATTTAGATCAGTAAGTAAACTGATATTTTTAGTTTAAAAATAAGTATTTTAACTAATTTTAAGTTTACTTGGTGTTTGGTTAGTCATACGTGACTTCCGACGCCCGAAAACGTTACCAAATCGCTAAAATACGCATTTTTCTATGTACACTAGTATGGGTAAAATTTTGGGTAAACCTTATGTGTTAAAATGTGTTATGTTATTTAAAACATGAGAATGTATATTTGTGCGTTTTATGCGGTAGAAACAGTAAAAATCGCGATAAATGTGTAACTTGTTTGTCGAGCATGAAATTTGATACAAAGGAGATATTTTATGTATATTTGCTTTAAAAACGACAAAATAAATAAGTTAACAAGATTTCATGTGGTTTGATGATAATTTATGTGAACATTTATGTATATATATTACGATGCGCAAATCGTAGATATATTGCGTATAAACGGGAGAGTTAACGGATTTACACAATAATGGTCATCAATAAAATCGTTCAAGTCGCAAAATCATATATATATATATATATATATATATGGACTCATACATATATTAACGTGCCAACATAATAAAAAATAATAACATTTCGAGAAAATCTTAAAGTTATGTGAAAATTCTAAGAAACAGAGAAAATTAGGATTTTGTGATGTATATATGAATATTGATTTAAAACTCGTTCCTACATATAATAGGACGTGTAGAAATCAAACTGTGGGATTGCATTATTTAAAATACGCACCCAAAGGTGAGTGTCACTAAACCCCTCTTTTTACTGTTTTGTATATATTTTGGGGGTAGAACACGTCATTAAAAGGGTTTAATAATGTTTTCGAAATAAAACATACCTCTTAATATAAAATATATATTTTCGTTGAAAATATATGAAATTTGATAAGTCATACGTTTCGACGTAAAACGTTTTTGATGAATGAATATTGAAAGTACGGTATTTCCTAAGCGAAATATGACCGTACAGTTGGCGACGAATTCTTGACTGGGTCTCATATGATGGAGAGTAAGAGGAATTCGTACAACGTTGTGTATTAAATTGTCATATTAGTAGGATATATATATTGTACGTGAGGCAAACATCATATTGTCATTCAAGAGGACCCTGCACCCATGATGTCGTTTAATCATTTAATATTGCACTCGATGAATTGTTGGTAGATCTATCGGGTTGACAACCCCGTCGTGAACGGTTGGTTTATGGTAAGTGATTAGGTAATGGGGCGGGTGTAATGCGATAAAAGCATGGTGGATATGCCGCTGGTACAACCTATATATAAGTGCTTTTAACACATTACATGTTGTTGCGTTATCTAGATCACTTGGATAAATGTTTTCAAAACGAAGTTACACTACAAGGTTTACTTAAAGATATAAACCATAGAATGTTTACTTTCAACAACGATTTACTACTTGGTTTACAACGACAAACGTTTTCAGTTAAGATTCATGGCTACAAAGGTTTTGGCTTACACATATATCAACTTGTAAAGTTGATAAAACATACTGCAATATTAAACTCTTTTGATTTCAAAGTACACACTCGACAACTCTCATAGTTGGACGAGGTATTGCAATATGGACTCACAGCCATGAATCTGCCACACTCACAAAACCTATGTACTCGTCGGCATTTTTATGCTGACTTGTTTTCACATATGTTTCAGGTGCTATTGTATGATGATGTTTGATGATGATTATGATGCATGCTCACATAGGAATGGACGAGGCCTTAGTAACTTAATAACAATGAAAGTCAATTTGACTCACAGCCATGAATCTGCCACACTCACAAAA
>JARYGA010030304.1:0-23008 GCA_030545235.1 Helianthus tuberosus
GTAAAACTCAATCAAGGAAGGTCAAGTATACTTACAGAAGTCCTATGCACGATTAGAGATGACTTGGGAAGGCACTTGTGCTCCAGAAATGATCAGAAGTGGAGTTGTGATGGGATGATCAAAAGTTGCAAATAATGGTGCTTTATATAGTGCTTAAATCTCACTAGATTGTTGACAACCAAAGCTACAACTGATCATGGATCATCCACAAGTGTCCCTAGTGCCTAGGAATTATTAGGGGTCGCCCATGGAGTGAAAATATCTGTTTTAAGTCGGTTATAAGGCTGAACAGGCTGCTGCCTGTTATTCCTGTATCTGGGCGTCGCACGCGGCCCGCGTAAGTTCTTGGCAAGGCTTACGCAGCCCGCCTGAAGCCTGTTGTCAGGTTTAAAGGTTTTAGCTTTTTGCACTTTGGCTCTTGGTCCTTCGAAAGGTCACCCAACCTTTATTTCTTGCATTATAAGCCCCTCAATTTGACTTATAAGGGCTTCAAGACTTATACCCACTATGTTAAGTCCTTGTTCACTTTATGTTTACCCGAAAAGTCATAATTTTCAACGTTGACGCTTTAACCCCTCGTGTACAAATTTTATCATAACTTTCTCATACGATAACGAAACTTGGTGAAATTTTTATCATGCATTCTAGTGAGCATGATTAATCGTTACTAAGCTTCAGGTTTGCTGAAAGGTCACTCAGAGGTATACCTTAAACATGTTGACACATTTAACCCCTGTAGTTTGTAATCTCTCACTTTCTTTCACAATTAGCTTCGTATGATCCATGATTCATTCGTTTAAGAGTATGAGCATCATGTAGGGTTACTGTAAAGCATATTTATCCCTTGTTGACATTTTGAACCCTTATATTCACATACTTTCCATGTTTGTCAACTTTAGTCCCTCTAGAGTATACTTTCACACGTTCAAGCTTATGACACGTGTCAATACATTATAGGACGTGAATTTTCAAGGTGTTACATCCTCACCCCCTTAAAAGAAATCTCGACCTCGAGATTTACTGAAACAAATAAGGGTACTTTTCTTTCATTGTCGACTCTACCTTCCACGTATACTCAGGACCTCTACGGGCATCCCATTTAACCTTTACTATTGGCACATGCTTCCTTCGAAGCTTCTTAACCTGTCGATCCTCGATCGACATAGGTTTTTCAACAAACTTCAAGCTCTCTTCTATGTGCACATCTGTATGCGGTATGACTAGTGATTCATCAGCGAAACACTTCTTCAGATTGCAGATGTGGAATACATTGTGAATACCACTAAGCTCTTTAGGTAATTTTAACTTATAAGCAACCGATCCGACACATTCGATGACCTCGAATGGTCCTATGTATCTCGGGCTTAACTTACCTTTCTTACCAAACCGCATCACTCCCTTCCAGGGTGATACTTTAAGCAACACTTTATCACCTACCTCGAATTTCAGAGGTTTACGCTTTAGATCTACGTAGCTTTTCTGCCTATCCCTGGCAGCTTTCAGGCGGTCACGAATCTGGACAATCTTGTCCGTTGTTTCAAAGACTATTTCCGGTCCTGTCAGTTGGACATCTCCAACTTCCGCCCAACAAACGGGCGTTCTGCACTTTCTACCGTACAAGGCCTCGAAAGGCGCGGCCTTGATGCTCGTGTGGTAGCTATTGTTGTACGAGAACTCGATTAATGGCAGGTGGTTATCCCAACTACCATCTAAGTCAATTACACATGCACGAAGCATGTCTTCCAACGTTTGGATAGTACGCTCACTCTGACCGTCCGTCTGAGGATGGTAAGCCGTACTAAAATTTAAGCGCGTGCCCAAAGATTGTTGGAAACTCTTCCAAAAATGTGACGTGTATCTAGTATCTCTATCCGAGATAATAGACACAGGTACGCCATGCAGAGATACAATCTTATCTACGTACAATTGGGCTAACATGTCGGAGCTGTAGGTCTCCTTAATGGGTAGGAAATGTGCTGACTTAGTCAGTCTATCTACTATCACCCTTATAGTATCGTTTCCTTTCCTTGTCTTTGGCAACTTGGTGATGAATTCCATTGTTACCATTTCCATGGTTATAAAACAAGGTTTCCAAGGCCGAGTACTCCCCGAATAGTCGCTACAAGGTAGGCTGCCGAGGCGACTTTCTTTGACTCCGACTAGTTACTCGGAATGGTGTTACTTTGGTGACCAATGGTGTATCTGTTGATATTCGGTCATTGAAGGTGATGGGGTTGATTGCTGAGATGGATCACGGGGATCGATTGAAGGGTTTAAACAACGAGGTCTGGGACCCGTTGCCTCCTGCTGAGGAGGAATATGAGGATGAGGAAATGGGAGAGCAGCATGAGCCACAGACACCGCCACATTCACCACAGCATCACGGATACCACCAGCACCAGGATTGGCCAGAGGGCATCCCGTCTTACCCTGAGTTTTACCAGCAGTTCCAACAAATGCAGGTTAGCCAGGAGCAGCAAAGGATTCATATAGAGCAGATAAGGGCTAACCAGGACCAGATCAGGGAGAACCAGGACTTCATGCACCGGGAGGTGCATGATGGATTCTCGTACATATTCGGGGGGCTTCAGAACGCCTACCCGAACTACTTCGGGGAGCCCCCACAGTTACCATACGGGAACCCACCTGGTTATGGAGGCGCAGGCCCATCCAACACGGGAGGTGATGCTGGTGACGATGAGTAGGAGACGGTGGAGTTGATCGTTGGTGGTTTTATTATTTCAGTACTTTGTTTTCGGGTGTTCATTTTGGTTGTTATTTCAAACACCCCCGGTTATGTACTTTATATTTCTGACACTTTCGTATGTTTGCTTTATGTCATGTTGGGATATTTAGTACTTTAATTTATGTAAATTATGGTTTATTTGGTTTATTTGTTTATGTTCTGTTTTGCTGTACCTTGTGACATACTTGCAGATTTTGGCTATCAAGTCTTGGACCGGAGCACATCACAGATACAGCTTTGGAAGTCTCATTGCATCAACATCATCTTCAAGGGAGTATTATTATCCTTTATCTCTATATTCCGGGTTTCGCATTGGGGACAATGCGAAGTTCAAGTGTGGGGAGGGGTTTAACTTGTTAACTTTGTTTGTCCTATAATGTTAAAAAAAAATCAGAAAAATCATTCAAAAATATCTGTATTTTTGTATATATTTTTAGCAAATAAACCGGTTGGTTGTGTTTTAGAAAGCTTCGGACATGATAAAAACTCGACAAGCAAAATAAATTTTGAAAAAGAAAACCGGAAAGCGTGACAAACAAAGAAAGACTTGCATGATGATTTTCACACTTTTACCCATTCCTTCCGTTTATGTGAGCATATTTGAGCCGTAAAATTGTTATATGATTTTTCATTTCGGAGTAGGAGTGAGCCGGATGTCATGTGTAATTTAGAACTTGTCACTAGCATGCTTGTTAAGACCATGAACTTGCGAAATTGTGTAGAAGTGATAGAGGCACTTAGAAAACCCGTTGTGTTATCCCTGTTCTTTGTGTTGTGTTTCCCGTAAACCCTACGTTACCCTTTAGGATTAACCATGTCGAGCCTTCCCGTTTACGTTTGTTTACCCAACATAATCACCCACTTAACCAAATTTAGCCTTTTTATGTTTTTAAACTTTTTTAGTGTTGAAACTCGGTCAAAATAATCGTTTAACTAGCGCTTGTTATAGTTTATTATTCATTGTATAAATCCATTAGTTTAGTTTGCAAAAAAAAAAAAAACAGAAAATAAAACACCCTAAAATAGGGTGAAGTAGACAAAATTCGAGCATTTTTTGAATGGTAAAATGATGAAATCTTGTTTATGAGCTCGTTGTCGCATAAGTCGCCTTTTTAAGGCGTTTGTATGTATAGTTTTGTTGTATTGCGCTTGTTAAACGTAACAACCGAGTTTTAACCATTTCGCCACTTTAAATTTCCATTTCCATACCCTTCACCCAAGCCTAACGTTTCAACCCGTAAAGACCTCTTGATTTATACTTTTTCGCATGTTAGTTGGTTGAGACGAGATCTTATGACAAGCTTATGATATTACACATTTCGTTGACGAGGCATTGAGTGTTTGCACATACACATTTTATGTATGTTTCACAAATAAAGCCGAGTGTGTGTGAACATTGTGAGTTGTGTGAAGATTAGCATGTTAAGTCAATTGAAAGTGAAGTTACGGCTTTTTGGTTATCGCCATATATTTGCATATGCTTGTTTGGTTTGATTCATTTGATGTTGCCATTCGAAAAACCGGCTAACCTTTTGTTGTTGTTTCAATAAATAGTTTGTAAATACTCGTTCTTGTTAGATTCTAGTTTTTATTGCATTTTAGTTTAGCTTGCTTGAGGACAAGCAAGGTTCAAGTGTGGGGAGATTTGATATTCACTAATTTATACATATTTTAGTCCCCCATTTTATCCCCATTTTATGCGTTTTCGGCCGTAAAACCGTCATTCGGATACTTAATCAAGTATAATTTTGTTTGCAGGCCTAAAACAGCATGCCAGACAAGATGATTGTGAAAACGAGGACTTTACGGACGAAACGACAAAGCTGCGAACATTCTGTGGAAAATTCTGACCTGGGCGTTTGGCACGGTCGTGCATTGAGTAGAACGACCGTGCATATCCGACAAAACAGCCCAGCCCGGCAGTGAACGAGGGTTCAATCCAGAGTGCAAGTCAATCCCGGAGACGAACGGTCGTGCGTATAGTTGCACCCCGTGCGGATCCGATATCCAACACAAGACCGACGATGCACTGCCCGTTCAAGAGTCCGTGCAACACTTAACCGGAAACGCACGTCCGTGACACCAGATGAACGGTCGTGCGAGATCGAAGACGGTCAAGATAAGATGATGTCATGTTGTATAGTGCACAGTAACTCCAATAATGCAAAAAGTGAACGGTCGTGCCAATAAAGTGCACGACCGTGCGAGATCGAAATGATATAAAAAACATGCAGAAACATTCTGCTCGTAACTCTGGATATTTTGGGAGCGATTCTAGCGATTTTTAGGCTCCAGAGGCGTTAGCTTTCACCCGGATTCAAGCCACATTGTGCCGATTATCTCCGTTATCTTCCAGATTCTTAATCTAGTGCTTGTTTATGGTTTGGTTTTCTAATCTTTCCATAATTTTGTTAATCTTTCAAGCACTTAGATTAATGTTCTATGTTTTATTTGTAAGCCTTTGGGCAAAAACAACAATCCCTTGCTTAATTATAGCCATTAGTATGTTAACTTTGTTTGTAATGACACTTGGAAGTATTTTCTATGTTAATCTTTGATGATTAGTTTGCAACCTTGTTATTGTTGTTGATTTCTTGATTAACAATAATTATGTTGGATGATTAATATTTGGTTAGCTGAGATAGTTGAAAAATGAAGCTTAATTAATCTTGTATTAGTGAACTTTAAACTTTGTTAACTAGTTTAGCTTTGTTAAAATGTGTGCATCATAATAATAGAAATGGTTAGTGATTTAATAAAATGTAATTATTGTTAATCAAGAAAGCTTTCCGTCACGTAAGGACTCTAACGGGTTAAATGGTTTTGTTATGAATTCTTGCCATGAATTGTTAGCTTGGTTAGTAGTTTAGGCCAAAATTGCTATCTTGGTGAATTTATGTGTAAGATTTGTAAAATGAACTTGGTTGTGATTTAATCTAGTTTATGCTTGTCTCGGTGGTTGCATTGTGTTTATCGATGTCACTTTCCTTGTTTAAGTGAGGTTAGAAAACTCCTAACGGATGACTAACTTATTTTTAAGAGATTTTCATAGACATTTATCAATTGCACGTTAAAGAACAATTTTAGGTGGTTAAAGTGTGCTTATCGTTTTAGCTTTCCGAATGATTGTCATGTTAGGATTCTCGAAAGGGATACTAATTGTCTTGAATATGGAGAATTGATCAAATGTTTCTAGTGCCAAAACCGACTTAGTTGATATGCTTTGGTTGTGTATTAAGCAAGGCTATTTATCTATTTTCTTATTTGAAGTCTACTTTGTTTTATAAGTACTTATTTATGCTTACTTTAGTTTTTAGAAAATCACAAAACTTATCTTTCTTCCGTTGATTTAGTGACAAAGGTCTAGTATTATTCCTCCACCCATTTCCTTGGATCGATACTTGGTTCTTACCGATACTTTACTACATAATGACGGGGTATACTTGCCTCTTTCGTGTGTGTTTTGATGTTAAAGTAATAATCACTTTTATAAATTTAAAACCGAATCGTGTGTAATTTCATTATAAAAATATGTGTATACTCGCACATGTCAACACTCCCGTCGCAAAGTGCAGGTCCTAAATACTAGTTAATGTTAACATAAAATGAACTTGATTTTCTGCTACGCTCAATTTTAGAAACAGACATTTGGATACAAATAATAGTATTTTCAATATTAAGGGGCACAACTGTAACAACCCACATTTTGAAAGTCAAAGTACAAGTCAAAGTCAAAGGAAGAAAAGATTGCTAATTGCGATCTGCCACTCCTTGCTTAATTATTGACTGTACACCTTGACTTGTAATCGAATCCTTTAATTTGTGAACTTTAGTTGTATTATATTGAGTATCTATAATAATCGCAGTTTAATCGATGTTAACCACTAATCTATCTATCGCTAATCGCATCCCAACCGCATTCACAACTTGAATAATAGGTGAATATTGTTACGTGCGTGTGCTATCTATGTGTTACTTGTGCATGTTACTTTATGTTTGTGGTGATTAATCGAAACGCAAGGTTATTTATGTTGTTGTGTGTTAGTTATATTATTTGTGTGACTATTATTTAACCTATCGCATCGCTTAATCGATACTCACTCAAACGCATCGTAACGCTCAACGCAGGAAACGAAACATCGAAACCCAACTCGTGGCAGCCCTTCGATCGAATGACCATTCGATCAAATGGTCATCCGTACGGATGATCATCCGATCGGATGGGTTGCCACCCGATCCGTCCCTTGTGCACCGCTTTCCTCTTTTGGCCACCTATAAATAGCCCTGTCACATCACAAACAGTGATGTGACAGCTCTCTCTGCGACCTTCGACTCCTCAGGCCATTTTCTCTCGATTTCTCGCGATTCTTTTAAGTTTTCAACTCAAATCTTGTACATCTATCATCTACACACACTTCTTCATCTTTTCCACCTTTGAATCTTAACTTTTAACCATGAAATCGACTGATTTGAGGTGTTCTAGGATGATGTCATCATGGGGTTCTTATGAACTTCAAGATTTGGCTTCATTCCACCAAGAACAACTCAGATCTGAGTGATTTCAACATATTTAAACACTGATTTCACATAGATCTAAACACTTTCAAGATTAAAAAGATTAAAAGATGTTTATCATAACTTTCTTTCAACTCTTTTACACTCATGCACTCAAAACCGATAGAATCGGAGCCCGTTCAGGCCTTCTACTCGTTTTCTAGTGGAATGTCGGTCTGAGATCTGATTCCTATCAAAGAGGCAACCGATTCCGGGTTGGACATGAACAACCGTTACGAACAATTAACTGATCAGGCTGGGGTGATTCCCACTTCGATCGGATGACTCGGACTTGACGGAGTTTCCGTTGTTTAACGCGTTGTCATACCGTCTCGGTCAAACCGCAAACTTTCTGACTTAAAAAAATATTTCAAGTTTCAAAACGATCAGGTTGTTCAACGGATTGTCGTCCGATCGGATTGCCATCCGATCGAACTACAATCTGATCGGATGACATATGGTCTTTGACACTTAACATTTTCATAATTTTCAAAGAGCATCAGTTTCTAACGGATTGTCATCCGATCGGACGACCATCCGATCGAATGACCATCTTGCTGTGAACCTGTTCTCTGAAATGTCTCGCTGGACGGATCTCCATCTGACCGGACGACCGTTCAATCGAACGACCTGAAAGGTAGAGATATTTCTCTGATTTTAAAATGCTACAACGAAAACTTCAAAGCCATCATACACAAACACATCCATCCTAAGCGAATGTCAATCTGACCGAATGGCCATCCGACCGGATGACCATCCGTCCGGATTGTCATCCAATCGAATGACCATTCGTCATTCAGCACACTCGTCTCCGTTTAACGCGCCGTTCATCGCTTATGTTATCATTCTGTAATCAGGCTAACTTTCCACCGCTCCCTTCAATCCAATCCAAGACTGTGTTATTCATTTAACACGATCTGTGAGTATACTCGAACCCTTTTTGCTTTACGCACTTTTGGGTGTTACATACGTTACTTATTCAAATCACAATCGACTCACAACGCAAACACTTTTATACGCTAACCTTTACTACATGTTATACGTGTTATTCGATGAATGCTTGTATGTTATGTTTACACATTGATTGTTGCCTGACACCTTAGCAACAATAGTACTATAGTTTGGACTCAGCACATGTCGTGGACAGGGGTTGTTAAGGGCTTTACTTCACGTGTCACAGTGGTGATATGTGCTGCGCATTCTACAACTCGCAGTCACGTCTATGCATATTTCATTGTCGATAACCTACTAGCGTCACTTTACTACATGTTACATGCTGGCTATGCGTAAAATGATTTCGCTATCTATTATACTACTAAACTTGTATGCTCACCTTTACACTATGTGTATCAACCTCTATTTTAACGTATGTGACAGGTGTTTGAGATGCTAGGATGCCTGCTTTTGTGGGAATCAAGTAGGAGAGTCTAGAAACAAAAACAATTTATATTTTGAGTTGTCGGAACAACGATTTGCCTTGAGATACTTATGTCTGTAATAATTGTTTTACTTGATAAGTTATGGTATGGGACATAATGTTAATTATCCGGTAATTTAGTTGTTATGGATTTCTCTTGGACAATCTGTTTCGCTCAGTACCTCACCCTGATGTTTCCGCCATCGGTTGGGGTGTGACAACAACTTGGGTACCTCTTGCGAATAAGACAGGCATTACGTGTACACCGCCGCATCCATCTTGAGTAGGGTGGACTGGGTAGGGTTAGAGGATAGATGTCTCTGATATGGTGAAGTGTGGGTATGTGGAAGGCGGCGCAGAGGCTGGTTTACGGGTACACTGCCGCAATTAAATGCGGGTTTGGCAAGTGCAAATCAGGTAGAGGAGGTGCCATATTGGGTGAGGGTCCGACGGGTTCAAGTGGACGCGAGTTCCACCCCCAACACCCTTACTTTTAACTCCCTTACTTTTAACCAGTGTTCACTTGTGTTTGTTTATGTACACTCACTTACGACACTTGTTTTCATTCGTTAATGGTCATTAATAGTTCGTTTATAATGTTGATGAATGAAAATAAACGAACATGCACATGTGTATTTTCTTAACAAATGAATACGAACAAGAAATCTGTTCGTTTAAGCGTTCATGTTTGTTCAGTTAAAGTTAAACAAACAAACATGAACAAACCATATTCATGCTACTTTGACTCATTTACAAGCCTAACCCTAACCCATTTTATTGTTATTAAATACTATCAACCCAAACATCGTCCCACATATACTATACTCGGTGTATTTGAAGTGCAAAGATTAAAAACTATTTCAAGATGGTGCAAAAGACCAAAATATATCTTAAAAGTGGGGCGTAAATGACACACTGTGTAAGCTACTTAATACCCGCTCGTTAAAAGCTTGAATCAAACCAAGCTTAAACAAGCTCAGTTTGACTAAGCAACCTATTATTTATATAAATATAACTTTACTTCCATAATGAAAAAAAAACGTCTAGTATATAATGTTATATATGAAATTATTATAACTATGTAAAAAAATGATAACTTAATAATTACACAAAAATAATTACATAATTAACTAGTCAACTCAAGCCAAGCACAAGCTTTAGACATAGAACTCGAAACGCTCAAGCTCTCTTAAATTATAAAAGCAGAGCACATGCTTCATCAAATGAGGCTCACTCCGTCTCATTTACACATCTTATATAGTATATGAATATTAAATATTCTATTTACACATCTCGTATAGTATATGAATATTAAATATTCTAATATTATGTTCCGCCTATTTCAATTTATCTAAAGTCTGGAATCTATTTGTTCTTTTTAATGCGTTTTAATTATTCTTCTGTTTGATTTTATTTTAGGTTTCGAATTTCAATTCTCGTCGAAGGGGTTTCTTGTGACGGACTATAGTAACTGGAAGGGTTACGTACTGGTAGTCGGGACATCCTGTCTAGGTTGGCATCCGTATAAATCCAATTAATGGACCAGTTTCCCTACCTGGGGAGTAACGATGAGAGTACCGATACCTATCAGGCCAAAACATGTCACACCAAACGTCACGTGAACAAACAACACTTTGATATGTCAAACGTGTCCGTGTTAGCTCATGGATACAATCCCAGATATCGTTTTACAACACCCCAAAACTCGAGTCATTTATGAGTTCACGATTTTCTTTTGGTTAAGTTGTATGTCATGGGTAGACATATGAGGACCATGCGAAAGATCGATAATTGTGAGTCCACACGTAATTACGAAAGTGACGCACGGAAGTCATACTAAACCCTATGATGTGCCAAACCTATGATTTTCAATATTTTATGATAAAATTTTATCGTAAGTTTTATTATTTTTTTCCCCTACTCAAAAGGCACACTTATGGAGACCCCATTCATGGATTACAATAGTTTAGAAGCAATGGGAACCTGGCACCATGTGACCAACTTCCCAAACAAGAAGTCTTAAGCCAAAAAGAATGACAGAAGCATTTTCTTTATTCATTTCCAGCAACAGGCTACAACATTCAAATCATTGCCTTCAATGGGTTTATAGTTTATACTTTATATAAATCAAGAAAATAAAAAATAAATAAAATTTGTAAGTTTCATATAAAGAGGTAACAAAACTATAGCCTCTTAACAATCTCTTCGTTCACGCGATGGTAATATGTCATTCTCTGAATCGATTTTATGGCTTCACCATAACTTTTAATCCCAAAAGCAATTGCAAAGGAGTTGGACCAATGCCTCAGTTTTTCTTCCATCTGCAAGAAATACAGTTTCAATGTGTTTGATAACCATATTCAATAATATTTATTCTTTGACCTCAAGAACCAATCTTTTTTGTTCTTTTGCATAAAATTTCACGCAAATTTGAATGCATACGTGTGCGTTATTCGTACCTGGGATTGGATATTTTTTAGCGCTTGAGAATCAGTGGCTTCTTCCACAGCTTCCCTAATTTCCATGATCTGCAAAATAACATATAAGTTTAGTTATTTATTACAGTACATCGAAATTTACGTGCACATAGCGCCATGTTAAAAAAATCCTCTTTTGAAACCAAAAACCTACCTCGCCTAACAATTCCGGTTCTGAGACAGTTTGTTCTTCATCTACTTCAACACCTTCAAGCCTCATCTGAGAAGGTAGAAACACAAGTCATGAATACCAAAAATAATAAAAAAACGTATAAATGGGAAGCATTGATATCAAAGCGGATTCTGAGAACTAAAGTTTTAAGGAGGAGGAGATCATACTAAATCAAACAACAGTAAGAATTAACCAGTTCGACATATACTTGTCTCGATAACTGGCTGGAAAATTGTTTTGAAGTTGGAAGTTTGTTTGTATTAACAAAATGTTTACCTGTATTGTCTGCCACATCATATTTCTTAAAACCGTTAGTTGAAAAACAGGCATAAATATATTTGTCAAATTGGTTAAGGTTGAAATAATTGTTTTGAAGTTAGATTGTTTGTCTGTAATAACAAAATGTTTTATCTGTATTGTATGCCACGTCATATTTCTTAGAAGCGTTAGTTGAAAATAAGGCAGAAATATATTTGTCAAATTGGTTAAGGTTACAGTACAAGTTGAGCCACATAGATTTGTATATTAATTGTGCATGTACAAAGATGACAATAGGGATCATTCAGATATAAAACATGAGTATTCTCTAGATATAAAACATGACTATCCACAAATGATCGGATTGCTAATATATTCACAAAACCATTGTCAACTAGATTTCTCTTTTATGGTCCAAACTACACTTGCTTGAGGCCATAAATGGACTTATGAAGCAAACAAACATATCCAGTTGTTTTGGGTCAATAAAATCAGAAGGCCTTCTTCAATTAAATAAGTTACTTGTAATAAAAAAAGGAGACATGAAAATAGTTACTTACTAGATAAATCGCTCTCAACAACGGCTTACGAAGCGTAGTATAAGCATCGATAACCCTAGCAGACTGTTCAGCGGCATACTCTCTTTCTTCCTACATAACATCAACAACGTATACATTAACCAACAAAAACTGAAACCGGACTAACATCATACTAAACATCAACTACTAACAAACCTTAGATCTTGTGTGAACCAGATCAGGATGCAGCTTTTTCTGCCAGTTTTTATAGATTCCTTCTAGACTTCCATCCTCAATATCAAACTTCCTCTCTCTGTCAAATTAAACCTCAGTAACTTACTGCAATTACTAATATTACATTCAGAAAACAGAGGTTCCCTCACAATGTTACTGTTCCTTGAAGAGTACCGATCTTTTTTTAATTATTTTGTTATTATAACTACTTTTGATCATATTTTGTTTTTCTCATATGACTTTTAAAATATAATGTTTCACAACATTCCGAGTATCCCGTTGTGACGTACTTATTTTTATCTACGTGATACGTCCCCATATAAACTTTGTTCAAAACCGAGGTGTGAGTAGCAATGTACAAATTATCGAAAGACAAACGTACATGTCATCAAAGCTACAACCTGGTTTAGTTTTTTTCTATTTTTTATAAAGTTACGTCATTTACCTTTTCCGTCATTCTAATAATAATATATACTATATTATAATACACGTATTACGTGATTACGCGCTTTAGCGGCGTGTCTATGTGTTATGTTCCTTGCCGCATTGAGCATACACTCTCTAATCAACGCGTTATAAAATTCCAAATATACCGTTGCAAAGTGTTTTCTTTATACAAGTTTTAAACAAAACCCTAACAAATTTGCAAACAATAAACAGTTAACACACAATTGACTAACAGAACATGTAATTAGGGTTTTAAAACACTTACAACCCAAAAATCCTAAAATAATCAACCGAATGATCAACAGGTTGAACACTTCCACACGATTCACAAATCAGAAACGGTTTTTGAGTCTTGCAATTCCAACAGCAGCTGGTTTCCTCAACAGAACAGAAGCCGGAAGTGTTTCCGAGAAATTCGGAGCTCCGAATGAAATGGAATTTGGGGGTTTTCGAAATTGTTGGTCGTTCGGTGGTGGTGAAGGTGCAGAGAGTGGAGAAATGTGGTTGATTTTGCGATTGGATGATGTTTTGTTCGAGTAATTGGAGGGAGATTGAGTGAGTTAGGGTTCTTCGAGTTAGGGTTGATATTGGGGGTTTAATTAGGGTTTTCCACATTTTGGGAGATTGATGATTTAAAGGTGTAATGAAGCAGGGTGTTTGTGGTGGTGTTGTATATGCCAAAAGTGGCAAGAGTTCCTATATTTTGTCGGATGTTTACTAGGAGAAACATATAGGGTTTATCCGTAACGTATAGAAGTCGGGTGTTTTTTTTAAAGGATGGCATATGGTGATTGAAATTGATGTATCGATAATGCATTCTTAGGAAATGGCGCTATACGTGACGTATAAGAGTATTTGATGTCTAATTAATGTAGCCATAATCTTACACGTTATGTATACATGGCGTATAAGAGGTGTACAAATACCATCACCCACCCTTTAAGAATAGTTGAATATCTAATTTGCGTAAGCTCTTGTTTCAAGGGGGGAAATGACTTCACTTCCTCGATTCCTTGAATATGGTAAAATTAGAAATATATTGATTATAATATCAAGTCTTATTGCCCTCGTAGTTCCTCACGAAGATAGTAGAGATGTTGAATCGTGACCAAACGTTGCCCTCAAATTAAAATGTGTACCGATCAAATATTATAATTATAATCGTTTTAAAACACATATAAACACTTTATTAAAGTAACTCAACGTAATAAAATGGATGGTTCGATCATCTTGAGATCATAACAAAACTCCAATTTAACCATTCATGTTATTACACTTTTTCACTATTGATATTTGTACTACTATCAATATTTTCGTCCTTTCACCCAGATGTCCCACGAAAATGGCTTAAACGGGAATCGAACTTGCGTCTAGTGGGATGGCAAACCTTTTGACCATTGGACCAACAACTCAGGACAAAGACTTTCGTAATTAGTTCAATTTACTATTGCATGCATAGGAACATCTAGGGATCCAAGTCTCTACCCAACATTCACCTTGACGGAAGGCTAAAACCTCCCGATGGAAAGAAGGGTAAATTGTCTAAGCCCGGTTAAAACACCAAGGGTAGTTGAGCGATAAAACCCAAGGACGTAGGACTTATCGTCAAGACAATGATGTATGTTCATTGCAAGTCTAGGATCTCAACGTCTACACGAGAGTAGGGATGCACATTTCGATACCGGTACTCGTACCAGTACCAGCACCGAATGGTACCGTACCGATCAAATTCCGTGCTAATTCAGTATTTTTGGCGTTTTCGGGATTGGTATAATCGGTTCGGTACCGACGTTTTACCGTTTTTTACCTTCAAATACCGTATCGTACCGATCATTTTCAATACCGATGCATTCGGTATGATACCACTCCACACTACCTCATTATTCCATATATAAATAACTTTTTTAATGCATAAACACTTGTAACTTATGCTTGGGGATTTTTCAAAAAGAAAATTTTGATTTTTTAGTTTTAACCCAAAAGTTTTTACCTTTTGAAATTTTAACCCTACAAAATTTGTTTTGTTAACTTTAACTCAAAAATTTTCATTATTTGCAATTTAACTTCACAACTTTTGTCAATTATACTTTTCGTCTTTGGTTTAACGTTTTTATGTTTCGTTACGTATAGTTCTAAATTTTTCGAGTTAACACGGCGCAACGTACGAGTGTGGTTCAACTTTTTTATGTTTTGTTTCAAATTTTGCAAGTTAACACGGCGCAACGTGCATGTGTGGTTCAACGTTTTACCTCTATTTTTTCATGTTTGACAGGTTCATCGCAACACGCAGATCCTAGGTCGAGTCAGTGTTGGTGGTCGATCACGGTTGTGTGACATTAGTACTATTTGACACTGTTTTATGCTCTGCCGCAACGCGGGGTCTGCTTTGGGGGTTTTTCAAAGAAAAATGGTTATGCATATGGTTGTCGTAACCTTGACTTTAGGGGTTTTCCAAAAAAAAATTGATTTTTTTTTCTTTTCACCCAAAAGTATTTCATAAATTACTTTTAACCAAAAACTATTTGTTTTTTTACTTTTAACCCAAATCTTTTTGTCTTTTGCAATCTATCCTCACAAATTTTTTACTTTCAACTTTGATCCTTTATAGTTTTCATTTTCCGCAAATTTTCCGCTTTATGCTTGGTTCTAAATTTTGTGACTTAACACATCGCAACGTGCGGCTTTGGTTTAACGTTTTTACGTTTTGTTCTAAATTTTGCGAGTTAACACGACGCAACGTGCGTGTATGGGTGAACGTTTTTACATTGTCTTTTTTTTTTCCCGTTTGACAGGTTTAACATAACGTGCGGGTCCTAAGTCGACTTAGTTATAATGCGGCGGGTCTCAATTCTAGTTATTTCTAACTTTAAAATTAATAACCTCTTCTCGTTTTTATTAACGCCCCTAATCTCTGATCTACTTCCAGCTCGAGCAGCGATTTCTGTGACTTCAGGAGGCAATATTTTCTGCTGGTAAGTTCCATCTTTGCAAGTTCTTGGCTATATCATATGCTAACTTCAGTGTCCAATCACTTGTTTGTCAATGTTTTTTGTTTATTTTGTGCTCACCAAGTGTTTGATAAAAATCCCCAATGAAAGCATTAGTAATAGGAAGCAGTATTACTTGGTTCCTTTTGGCAAAAGTGGTGTGTTGCATTACCTAAAAGAAACTGAATCCATTATAGTTGTGATTATTTTGTGAGATTTATTCCAAATTTTGGTTGATCATTGTGCAGTCCTTATTATGCCTTGTTTGAAGGAAAGATTGGGGATGAAAAAAAGCTCCAATCTTTGAATATAATCAAAAAGTTGCAATAAAGTTTTTATTTTTAGGCGTAGTAGTCAAAGGTGCAACACTGCCAAGATGCAAAAAAAGGCTAAAATTTGCAAAAAAAAAAAAAAAAAAAAAAAAAAAAAAAAAAAACCTGTCTGAACTAGTATAAAACAAGCCAAAAAAACCAGCTTAAAACATGTCTTGAACTAGTCTGAACACACGTGCGCCTAGCATGCGCTTTTTAAGCGCCTTTGTCTAGCGGACAGGGTCAGTCTTTGCGCCTTGAGCTGCCTGATTAGGAGAATTTGTCATTTTTCAATACAGGGTTTTTTAAATGCATCTTTTGTTATAAAAAGATCATGTTGACACTAACATCGGGCTTTTCACAATAATTGCAGGGCACTGTCCCAAGGCATAGAAGCTATATATGTGTTGAAGAGTCGTATTCTATATATTGCCAACCGCCGTTCTTCCAATGCTCAGGCTTCTTATTGGAGGTAGGTAAGACTCTTTATTCTTGTCGTCTATCATCATCTTATTAAATATTTGTTATTATTATTATCGCTCGCTTCTAATTTAATTATTCGCATTATAAAGATCTTATTTTACTTGGTTCCTTTAGTTCGTATATGTGTATTTGGTTTTATATTCCCACTTTCAGTTCATTGTCAAAGAACTATTGTCACTACCGTACTATCATTGCTTATGTTATTCATAAAACCTTCTGTATGTTCCTAGTTGGAGTATTATTGTATAGCTGTTTGGTTATAATGTGCGATGCGCATGATGCGACGCCTTATGCAATTGACCAGTATTTTAACAAAATAGACCGTTGATTGCAGTGGGTCATTATTGAACAAATCTGGCCATCGATTGAGCAATGGTTTTGAGTATTTGAACCAATTAGACCATCGGTTGAGAGGGATGATGAAAATATCATATATTTTAGTGTTTTAAAGTTAACAAGTAAAATTATACCTATAAATAGTTTTTAACATTTTTTTAATAACGAACGCCTCACATACGTGATGTGCGCACATCGGCTTTTGTGATCAAAACGCATTGGAGCACCACACGCATAGTTTCTGCAGATTAATGTCGGCTGACTAGATTTGTTGTGTTTTCTTTTCCCAGATCGCTGCCAAGCTGCAAAAGTAACTACTTTCCTAAACTTATTCGCTCTAGTCAGTGCCTTCACACATTGTTTTCCCCTGTTCCAAATTATCTACAAACTTCATCAAACGAAAGTGAGAGCAATGTTCGGGATATTGATGTTGACCTTTTATTTCACTCAAGCACAAATATCCACATCGCCAAACGCGTTCACGCATTACTTATTGTATTGGGGAAGGTCCAAAGTTTATTCATTTCCACCCGACATCTCAATCTTTATTCCAATCTCGGTACCATCTCTTTATGTCAACAAACTTTTGATCAAATCCCAACAAAAGATGTTTACACATGGAACTCTATTATATCCGCATACGTCCGCAACGGCATTCCTAGTGATGCCGTAAATTGTTTATACAAAATGTTGATGTCCGAAATAAAGCCCGATTTTTATACTTTCCCACCTGTTTTAAAAGCATGTCGGGATTTAAACAATGGGAGTAGAATACACGCGTTGATTTTAAAAACGGGTTTGGAATGGGATGTCTTTGTGGCTGCTTCTTTAGTGCATATGTACTGTCGGTTTGGTTTGTTCGATGCCGCTTACCAAATTTTCGAAAACATGCCGTTTCGAGACATGGGTTGCTGGAACGCGATAATCTCGGGGTTTTGTCAGAACGGAAAAGGCGAAAAGGCGTTGGAGGTATTGGATGAGATGAGACTCGAAGGGATTAAAATGGATTCTGTAACGGTATCTACTATTCTTCCGGTTTGTGCGCAAATGGATGATATGGTGCAAGGTAGATTGACGCATTTGTACATTGTGAAACATGGGTTGGAGTCCGATTTGTTTGTCGGCAACGCGTTTATTAACTTTTATGCGAAGTTTGGTGAAGTGGAGCATGCGCAGAAGTTTTTTGATAATTTGTTGACGAGAGATTTGGTATCGTGGAATTCGATAATCGCTGCTTATGAGCAGAATAATAATCCGGATCGCGCGCTTAACTTGTTTTACGAGATGCAAATGAATGGATTCAAGCCTGATTTGTTGACGCTCGTAAGTGTTGCTTCTAGTATTGCTCAGTCTCGGGATTCTCGAACTAGTTGATGTGTACATGGTTTCATACTACGGAGATGTTGGTTTGAAAAGGATGTGATAATTGGGAACGCGGTGGTTGACATGTATGCAAAACTCGGAGATGTTGACTCAGCACGGAAATTGTTCGATAAGATCCATCTTAAAGATGTGGTTTCGTGGAACACGATGATTACAGGTTACGGTCAAAACGGGCTTGCGGATGAAGCCATTGAAGTGTACCGCATGATGGTAGGAACCGAATACGTCACACCTAACCAAGGAACGTGGGCCAGCATTATACCAGCTTATGCGCATATCGGAGCGTTAAAAGAAGGGGCGACAACCCATGGGCGGGTTCTGAAAACGGGCCTGCTTTCGGATGTCTTCATAGGAACATGTTTAATCGATCTTTACGGAAAATGCGGGAAAGTGGAAGACACGATGAACTTGTTTTATGAAGTACCGAAAACGAGTTCGGTCCCATGGAATGCTGTGATATCATGTGTTGGCATACATGGACACGGAGAAACGTCTTTGAAGCTGTTTAGAAACATGCTCGATGACGGTGTTCGGCCCGACGCTATAACTTTCATTTCCTTATTATCGGCATGTAGCCATTCGGGTTTAGTCGAGCAGGGTGAGTGGTGCTTCGACGTCATGCAACGTGACTACGGGATCAAACCGTGCTTAAAGCACTATGGATGCTTCGTTGATTTGTTGGGTCGGGCCGGACAATTAGAAAAGGCGTATAATTTTATAATAAGTATGCCTTTACAGCCCGATGCTTCAGTTTGGGGTGCTCTTTTGGGTGCGTGTCGGATTCACGGAAATGCTGATTTGGGTAAGGTGGCTTCAGATAGATTATTAGAAGTTGATCCGGATAACGTCGGATATTACGTCTTATTGTCAAATATATACGCAAATGCCGGCAAATGGGATGGTGTGAATACGGTGAGATCATTGGCTACGAGTAAGGGATTAAAGAAAACTCCGGGATGGAGCTCGATTGAGTTAAAAAATAAAATGGAGGTTTTTTACACCGGGAACCAATCACATCCCCAGTGCGATCAAATATACGAAGAGTTGGAAACGTTAACGGCAAAAATGAAGATTCTTGGGTATATTCCCGATTATAGTTTTGTGTTGCAGGATGTTGAGGAGGATGAAAAGCAGCATATTCTTACTAGTCATAGTGAGAGATTGGCAATCGCGTATGGGATTATTAATACTCCTGCGCGAACGCCTATTAGAATATTTAAGAATTTGCGCGTATGTGGGGATTGTCATAACGCTACTAAGTTTATATCTAGAATCACTGAGAGGGAAATCATTGTGAGGGATTCTAATCGGTTTCATAACTTTAAAGATGGAGTATGTTCTTGTGGTGATTATTGGTGATATTAAGTTCACTCTACTCCTTGGTACAGTGCGCGTCTTCCTGTTGTATGTATTATTAGTGTTCTGAGAAGGGCCTTTTTGCTACATATTTATTTAACACATGATGGCAAGTCTTGGCTGCGTCTAGAGGAGGTTGGTGATCTCTTTCTATATGGTGTTGGTTTATTTGTACCATTACGATTACATTTTATTTAATTTTACTGAATACGCTTCCATTTGACCGACTTCTAATCGGTTTTCATCTGTTTTGGTTTCTATTATTTTAGGGTTTGGTCAAGCTATCTGATTTATCAGTGAAAAGCTGAGGCTCAAAGGGGCCTGTTATTAAAGTGCAAACTGATGGTGAAGGTATCGACTTCTGAGCCTATAGAACATGTTTTATACAGAAATTCATTTCTTTTGTTTAGATGATTGTAGGGCCTTTGAGTTCCAGTTATTTTTAAATTATATTTTTTTGATCGAACCTGATTGGAAGTTCAATAAAGTTCACGTTATTTAGCCAAGATGTAGCCAATAAAGTTCACGTTATTTAGGTGCATTGTTTGATATACATAAATTGGAAGGTTGATGTAGCCAAGATGTCTTTGGATCCATCTTTATTTTATGATTACAGTATGCACCTACCTACATCTTGTCACAGGGGAGATTGCAGCAAATTTGTGTTACTTAGAGAAGATAAAAATTAATCTATGATTTGTTTTCAAAAGAATACAAGTACGAGGAGAACGGACATAAGCATGGCGCTTAAAGGTTACAAGAAACTACCTCGATGTCACAAAATGGGGGGCTGGGTAACAGGTAATCTTTTATTGCATGTAAAAGTGGCAGGTTGGGTTGGGGGGGGGGGGGGGGGGGGGGGGGGGGGGTTGGAGCACGGACCTCCCGGCCGCTGGGGTGATCCCACCCCACAAGCTAGCTTAGCCCCATAGCTGCCTGGCGGTTAATACCCTACCGAGCCGACCCTTGGGGCGACTTGCGCGGATCCAAGAATCGAACCCGGGTCTCTACGAATAGAGTGGGTGAGGCTGGCCACTGGGCTGACACCCAATGGTTAAGTGGCAGGTTGGGTTGCTGTCTACTGTTGCTACATTTTCTAGCAGTCCGGGTCTTGTTTTTATGAGGCTGATGATAGTCAATGAATTCGAATTTATAGAAGTTTGCTTTGTGCTTTGAGATGAGAAAGACATCAAGTTAAAATCATATGATAAAGAAATACTTAATGTTTTATTTTTATCATCTTAAAAGATTTAAAAATCATAAAACCTTCTACGCTGCTTTACTAAAATAGTTCAGATTATTAATGTCATAATACACGTTTGTAATCATATTCGACACATTTGTTCTTATTAAACAGAAGTGTTTGTGAGTCTGCTCAACCCCCCCCCCCCCCCCCCCCAATGGTTGTTAATGACGAATAGCGATAACGTACCTATATGCTACATATCGCATAGCGATAAATAGCGGACGCCTATTTTATAAATAGCGATACACTAGAAAAAAAATTAAAATATTTTATGTGTATAATATATCATAATACCCATGTATATATGCTATTTTACATGTATATTTAACAAAATCCTAAAATCTAGCTATTTTATAGCTATATTTAATTGCTATTTATATTAAAAAAACAAAAATAAAATTAAGTGTCGCTATCATCGCTCTACAACCCTAATAGCGACATTCTAGTGGCAGCTCCAGATTTGACCCATTTAATTATTAGCAGGAATTAGTTTTGGGGGGAACAGTTCTGGGAGCAAGTAGTGGGTGGTGTTCTAGCGGTTATTATCTTCTTTTCTTTTATGTTAAATAGGGCAGAATAGGTAGTGTTTTAGATGTCTATGTTTATTATATAAAGTTAGGGTTTTTATACCTTTGTAATGGAGATTTAATCCTTCTCGAATTGGATTATTCTATCAATTTCTAGTTTCTATCATTTTTCCAAATGTTTTGCTAGCTGTATGTATGTAGGTTTTGCTTCTAGAGATAACATGGCCTGCAGTTAGAACTGATGTGTGTGAAACACAAACACCTGGATGCCCCACAACATTTATAGTCTTCTTTATAAAATGAGAACGTTTATTAATTGCGCATAGGGTGATCCATACAACATCAAAATTTAAACTAACTTGGCTAATATTCTCTCTAAGGAAGGGTGATTGACAGAAATTCCTGATTCATATACTGGGATAATGTTTGCTTATGCCCCTAAATTTAAAGGTTTTTTTTTTTTCATCTAGAATTGTTTTTTTTTTTTTTTTTTTTTTTTTTTTTTTTTTTTGCGCAAAAATTCCTGGAATTTACTCAAAAGAATCATATATAAAATATTTTTGTCAAAACACATTTGAGTAGATTCAGGGGTATTTTTGTCATTTTAACTCTAGTTGTGACAGTCTTTGAATTTAAGGGCATTTTGTCATTTTACATTTTTGACAAGCTTTTATTTATTTAATGGTATTTAAATATTTTTGTCTGAATTGACATAGCTGAAACCTAATTGATACTTTGGTGCCTCTTTAACATTTGGGTCGCTTTAGTTAATACTTTTGATTCCTGGGTTAAACTATGTATATAAAATTTGATAATAATTATAAATTTGAGAAATAGATAGCACCGGGAAAATGCACAAAAAATTGATTATCTAATTTCAAGTCAAAGTCAACTTCAAAAACAGTTATTTTGCTACATTTATTCACACCAGAAGGGTGCCCGCGCGATGTAGCGGGAACACAAACACTGCCAAGGGTGTCACGATTCGATTAGGTTCGCTTGTTAGCCTCAATCGAAACTGAAACCGAAGTCATCGGTTAATCTATTTTATTAACCAATCGGTTTTCGGTTAAACAGTTTGGTTTATTCGGTTAGATTGTCGGTTTTTGGTTTGGTTTGGTTTATTTCGGTTAATAACCAAAACCAAACCTGGGCTAATATTATTGCTTATGAATACATAAAATGGATGTATGAATACATGAAATGGATGTATATATACACGGACTTGAGGTATAAAACATGAAGAAAATGAAATGGAGCTACAAAACATGAAATATATGAAAATATGAATCGTTCGGTTCAGTTGATTTTGGTTAACCGATTGTACAAAAAAAAAAAAGCAGATAACTGATTTTCGGTTAGTCAGTTTTTGGTTAATTTGTTTTTCAGTTCAATTAATGGTTCAGTTATTGCTCATCTTTAGATTCTGTTAATCACATAAGATACCAATTTTTGTTATCTTTTTTACAGTTATCACCTTAACAAAACCAACGGGACATTTGAATTTACATGGTGTTGCCACCATATATGATCTACCTTTCTTTACCACACTCTAT